>VZTL01028167.1:75013-88850 GCA_013400535.1 Scopus umbretta | reverse complement strand
GAGGAAAAAAAAAAATCAGACTAGTGTAATGGTTAAGCATCCTTTGACACCAGGCTGAGGTTATTCAATGGGGTATTATGCAGAACAGATTCTAAAACCCATCTTACTGCTCCTGTTCCACAGGAGCTAGAAAATCAGGATGGTAATATTCCAGTATTAATATATTTTCCCAAATGACAGCTAATGTTCTTTAGAGATGATTTACTATGGTTTCCTTGTGATGGGATCTGTCAGCCTATTCCCACAAAACACACCCCAAAATCCCAGTGCTCTAATCAGTCTGCCTCTCCATACCAAGAGGGAGAAAAGTACAGGAATTTAAGTTTTGTTTTTCCAGTTTTAGTAACCACTTTGATCAAAGTGTCATGATTCTTCATCTTGACCCTGAGCCACGCTGTATACTCACTCACTGCCATCAGTCACGTTCTGCTTTCCCATTTCTCCCTCAATCTGTAAAATTTTTATAGTATCACAGCAGCTACACTGCCTCTATACATCATATTCATAACACAAATCAGATATGCGTAAGATCCCAGGCAGCACAGACACAAGTCTAGACTTCTCCAGGAAAAAAGGAAAAAAAAAAAAATCACAAGTTCCTATTACTCAACTGAAGAGCTCCTTTATTGCTAGATGATGGGGCTTCATACCTTGAGGTAACTTGTCTTTGCAAGGGTAAGACATATAACATGACTGAAAAATAACATAATGTTTGTAAAGCAGATGGAGAGAGATGTCACAACTGCTAATTATTGCCAAGAAATTAGAAGAAATTCTGAATCTAGAACATCAAAACAGTTCGGAGGTGTCCCAAGGAGTGTCTCCTCACAAGAGTAAAAACTGTTTGAAAATTTACTAAGTCAGAGTGATGAAGCACAAGAATCAGTAAAAGATCGTATCGTGAAAGGTTTGGACACAAAAAGGGAGAGCTGTAGTTCAAGAACAGCAGATGGAGCTGTCGTGTAGCCAGACCACGCTGCAGGAACACGCCGGGCTGTGCATGGGAGCTGCTGGTTTTCATTCAACAAGTGCTTTCTTTCACCACCCTTTATAGAACAGGTATGCCAACAAGTAATAAACCCCACAAACTGTGCGACGTATACTTTACAACTCAAATCACCCAGATATTTTGTTTTCTTAAGTCAGACCTCATTAAAAAGTTGAGCCAGAAAATTTCTTTTCCACACTTGCGCAAAAGGAGTAGACAAAAGCAGTGACTTCAGCAACCAGACTTAGAATAGACCACAACAGCAAAAGAAAAAAAAAAAAAAAAAAAAGCAGTTTAGTACACATTTACTATTCCTTAACTGTTGATTAAAAGTAACAATGGTAAAGGTATACTAGCATATATGAGGTTTTTCTCATTACAATTTTCATAATTACAATTATTGCCAGGATGTCAGCAACAAGTACAAGGTCCTGAGCAACCTAATACAACTTTGAAATTGGCCCTGCTTTGAGTGGGAGGCTGGACCAGATGACATGCAGAGATCCCTTCCAAAACTAAAATATTCTAGGATTAATCCAAACCAGTTTCACAGCCTAAAGTTTTAAGCTTCTATAAACAGGACTACCTGGCAAGTTTGATTAGAAATAAGAATACAGTCATCCTCAGCAGTACAACAGCAGTGTTTTGCAATTCAACGTGTGATGTACCTAAAACACTTTCACAGAAACAGCCATTCTGATACTAATACAAGGAAGGATAAAAATAGAAAAAGGAGTACTGAAAGTAATAAGTTTTGAATACATTTAAGGGAAACTTTTGTCAGCTGAGGTAGGCAGGATGGGAATACTTTGGAGAGCTACAGCTGCGAGGCAAAGAAAGCGAGCAACAAAATTTCAGTTCCACATAGAGAAATCTTCATGAACCTTGGGTGATTAAAAAAGGACTCGCCTCGTATTTTCCTGCACGTCTTTGCGTGCAAGGGCTCACAAAGCATTTGAGGAAAACACAAACATACACACACCAAATCGCTGAAGAGGCAGCCAGCTCCAGATGGAAGACTGCAGCCACTACCCAAAGAACGGCTGCTGTGAACCGCACTCTCTGAGTTTGGTGAGAAACGGCGGTAGGCAGCACGAGACGCTGTGCCCAAGGGGCTGAAGCGAGCTCCAGACTGAAGGCTCAAGTTAGCAGCTTTGATCCTTCAGCTCAGAGAAACTTTCTACAGTGAAGTGCAGCTCACTGGTCCAGGACAAGAAGCCTTCTCCAGACTGGTCCACTGAACAAACTCACATTGGAAGGAGCCAAAACCCACCTTGCTGCCTTCCGCTTGAATGGCACATTTCTTTGACTTTACCTTATATGTGCACATGTATCACATGCTCTTGTTGAGCTCTCAAAGATGACTTATCTCAGGGGTGGGTTTTTTTGGTTGTTTTTTTTTTTTTTAATGTGCTTTGTTGTTTTGGAAGTCCATTTAAAATAAAACAAGCCACTCCGCCACACATCTCCCCTGGGGAGGAAACAAAAAACGACACAGCAGATGTTAGTTATTCTACAGATGTTAGTCTACTTAATATAATGCCAGAATTATTCAGGAACTGTGGCACTGCATGAAGCACAGAGACAAAACAGGACATGTGGGCTAAACCCCACTTCCTTCTCAGCAGCATCGTAAGATAATTAGTGACTACAGAGACAGGACAGCAAACCCAAGCCTCTACAAAAAAAGACTATTACTCACAGAGTAGCTTCTAATCAAAAGCATTTAATGTCATTCAAGGTGGTAAATCAGCACCTGATAGTTTTATGCTTTTGAGTTTCTGGCAATATTGCGAGTGTCTGAAAGCCTTTCTGTCATGCCTCAAATCTCAATTCTCTAGGCAATAGCTTTATTTTTCTAAAGTTGGATATTCCATTTGAAATCAAGTCAGTCGTTTTACTAGTCAGAAGCCAAGGGATTTTAAGAGGCATGCTCCACCCTCCAAGCATTCATGGACTTGTTTTGAGGGCTCATCCTGTCTGAATTATTTCCTGAGGACACGATAGTCTGAGGATATCCTCCTGTGCAAACAGCAGTGTGGGCACTAGCCTCTCTGGGATTTCACCAATGTGTTCCTATTCCCGGTTTTACTCCTGACAGGCTGTTGGACTCCAGTCCAGTTGGCTGACCCTATTAGCTTTGTTTCCTCTTTAAAAACCTTTGCTTCCTCCATTTAAGTTGCAAGTTCACAAGGGCAGGGACTGCTTTGCCATCTTTGTACAGCACAATATTCAACAGGCCCCAAATTTTGTTACAAGTACTACTACATGTAATTAAATATGCAAGCTCATAAAAACCATTGCAGCAGTAGAGTGCCACTGAAAAAAAATATAGACTCGCACACTATTATGTCTTTGTAGCAGGGAAGACACAGAACCAGAACTGAAAGCTAAATAAAAATCACTTTTAAAAGAAGTCTCCCTCCCTGACACTATTCTTGTTGCTTTGTTTCCTCCTTTTGCAGACTGTTGGGTACCATAGCCTGCCAGGACCGAGGCTTCATCTCACCCAGAGCTGGTAAGATTCTCTCAGTTTGTCCCTGCTAATGTAGTGCAAAATAAAAAAAAAAAATAAAAAAAAAGACAAGAAAATCAAGGCTAGTTTTGGTTTATCTTTTCCATTTTACATGCAAAGGATGAGGTGTTTCCTTGCTTTCTAAGCTGATACTTGTGCAAGGGACAGCAAAGACTGAAGGTTAGCACCCGTCTATTGAAATGCATAATCATTTGATGCTCTGTGGAAGAGCAGGGAGATGTAAACTACACCTTCTTGTAGACTACATTAACTTGAAAGTCTTACACATAAATAACATAAGAAAATTGGAAGAGATGGACTCTGTCATTATAGTCTTCAACACTTTGATCAAGTTTTGATCACTAAGTGTAATTTTATTTCGTTATTCTGTCACATTTAACAAAACCTACAGACATAATAATATGCATGCTTTTTGCCTATTAGTTTCTTCCAACTTCTATTCTACTAGCTACGGTCTAGCACAACCGTTACCAATTTTTCCTTGTCTGGAACTAGCTTTCAGCCAAACATGCTCCCCAAAACAAACGCAGGCTTAAGATCTTGTAATAGAGGGATCCCTCCCATTGCGACCACGTCCTTGTGAACACACTGGCCCTTGGCTGGAATCACGCTTTGTGTATTTTACTGAAGCTTCTTTTACGCTGCAGAAACCACGTCACCTGCTCTTGGGAGGTTGCAACTGTTTAAGGAAGTCTGCTTTTAGCACTCATTTATCACTTCAGTGATTAAAAAGCACTGACAAGGAAAGCCTTAGACAGGAACTCTACCCCTGCCCCTCGTCACACAGTTTGGACAAGACACTTAAAAGAAAGAGACCGAAGAACATTAAACCAGCTACAGGATATGGTGTAGGAAAGCACCAGGCTACTCAGGTCAGCCCTGGTTAGAAACAAACAGCTCCCAAACAGCTTTTGATGAAAGGTTATTTTTATGTTGGAAACCTAAGCACAAACAAGTTGGTTTCAGCTTCCACAAACCATTAACAGTTTTGTGCTGCAACTGAAACTCCAGATTCTCCTCACTGTATAAAGACGAAGCCCATAGACACATTGAGGCTTTAACTACTTAAGCGTAAAATCCTGCACCAGTCACAGTGAGGATGCAATTCCTTGTTACAACTCCTCCAGTTGGAGGGACAGTCTGAGAGGTCCTACAGGCCCTCCCAAAATTTGCCACCCCAAACCAGAGAGTGGCAAAGCTCCAGAACAAGGGAGAGAATGGACAACCAAGGCAGGAGATGGCAGGAATCACTTCTATCACCTTTACTGCTGACGCTCCTTAACCATGCTCTCCGTTCCCGTGCCACTCTCTTCTTCTCCAAGCAATGGAGAGGCTTGTGCTGCTGAGAATCAATCAACTACATAAATTTATCACAAACTACTATGGTGATAAACACAGCAGATGTTCACGTCACTGATGCTTCTAGTCAAGGCATTATTATCCTGGTGAAATTCTTCCACGGGACAAGGGATGGGGCAAGGAGTAGGGAGCAAACATCAAAGCTATTTACCTGAAATGCCTTATTTCATGAGGCTGAAATTAAGCACAAAGAAGATGCACTACACCAACAAAAACAAAGTTACCCTTGTGCAAGGTCTCTCAGACCCTTAACAGGCAAAAGCCTGTAATTTTTTCCATCTGCCTTCCCGATTGAATTACAAATCCATCGCATTTGGAGGATTAACTTCAGAGGAGAGGAAAAAATTGTACATGAACCTTCAACGTGCCACAGATTAAGCAGTATAAAAATATCCCAGTTTTGCCGAGTGTCCCCTAAAGTTTTGACTAGGACTAACTGTTTAAACAAAATACTTCACAAAAGAGGTTTGCTCTTCCCTGAT
Organism: Scopus umbretta; assembly: GCA_013400535.1. Taxonomy (NCBI): domain Eukaryota; kingdom Metazoa; phylum Chordata; class Aves; order Pelecaniformes; family Scopidae; genus Scopus; species Scopus umbretta. Next base: position 83,485 of record VZTL01028167.1, on the reverse strand, counting down.
CAAAATGGTCTTCACTTGAAAGACTTCCTCAGTCTTTTTGTAAACAAGGTCATGGGGAAGGAAAGCAGTTCAGATTCAAGACAGTATTTTTATTTGGTCAAATCAAGTATTTAACAGACCTCTACCTCTCCCCCCAAAAAAGGGCTAGAACTTTGTAATTTGCCAAACACTTTTAAAGGTTCAATTCAAGTTGCAATTGTTTTACTTCCCAGATTTTCAGAGCTACAAGGAAATTTGCTCTGTTCTGTCACTCTCCCAGCCTTAATTCAACCGCTATTATTTGTATTTTATTTTCTACAGCTAATCCCACGTAAGACAGGGGATCCATGGAAGAAGAGACAGACACAGTGAAAGCAAACAGGAAATCTGGCCTGTCATCCATCCAGGTGTTCTTCTAATTAGACAAAGCACAGGCAATGCAGCAAAAGCTCAGTGCAGGGATGGCAGTTTTTTTGTATTAAAAGGCACCGAATACCTACACAAGGTCCAGTGCTGGGGATTTTTACAGATGCCACTGTGGATCATTTATTTAATAGCTACTGATTGTGATGAGCATCTAAGAGGGAGGGGGGAAGACAATTGCAGAAAGCAAAGCATCTAAGCCTCAATTAGTCATACGGCCCTTAAGCAATAACAAAAATACCACATGGCAACTGCTGCCCTGGCAAGCTTGCGACATATCTGAACACTGAAGATCAACTGTCTGCTTGCAGGGCTCCGAGGCATTGGTAGACGGGATGATGGGGAAACCAGCAGCGTTCAGGGAAAGAACATCCATGGCTCCCTGCAGGTGAAAAGTCTGTCTACAGGTTGCTCTACTTTGACAGCACAAACATCCAGGGCTCTTGTTACAACCATTACAAAAGCTCTCCAGTGGCTGAAAAGGTCCAGCAAATATATGGATAAGCGATGGGTCTTTATACCAGTGCAGTTAACACCCAGAATTGAGCTGGGAGCACAGACACTTTTCTTCTCATAGCAAAGATACAGTTTTCTCTTCTAAATAGATGCTCTCCCATTTTTATCCAAAAAGATTTTTCTATTTCCATTTCTATTTTTCTTTTTCCACTTAAAACCAGACAAGAACATTTTGTTATAAACTATCCTGTTCAGAACAGACTCTGAACAACTCCACAGATGTTGCTAAAAGCCATTTGCTATCAGCTTGTAGGACAGGAGCTCCTGCCTTAGGAGCTGAGGGAATTCCACATTCCCCCCCGATAACAGTGACTTGCAGGACTGAAAACTACACTCGTAGATGGCCAGCCATTTATCACTGTATAGGAAACACCACAGAAAAGCCAATGCTTCCAGAGCAGCATGTGGTTCTGAACAGCTTTTGTGGAAGACTGTTTTCAGGGAGTCAGGCAGTAAGAAAGCAGCAAGCTGCTGCTTTGAGGCATAAATCAAATGTTTTGTTAATGCTAGCTTGCTTTCACCCACTTCCTCTAGTTCAGTCTGGCCTCAGCCCAAGCCCTGCTGAAGTCAAAGGGCCTGATGCCCATCACTTTCTGTTCCTGTTGTCTTCAAAGGAAGTTCCTGCATGGAAACTACCACCTAACTCTACTTCTGACTAGCTTTTTCACACCAAGTCTCTTTGTGGATGCTCTTAGAAAGGTCTGTTGCTGTACAATGCAATAAAACTTACTCCCTTTGGAAGCAGAATAAGTTAACTAGGAACGAAAGGAGATGCACCACCAAGTGTGTCCATACCAGCAGCCAGAGGGAGAAGCTATCGCAGAGATCATAGCTCCCTGCACACTCACAACCCATGCAGGCAGGCCTTTCAGTGAACCTTCTCCTCTCCTGGAAAGAGAGGAACTTCTCCAGTCTTACTTTACAAACACCTTTTCCAGATAATCTTCACCTAATCACCCTCACGTTAAGCCTGACACAAGGATAAGCTTGTATCATGGCTGTAGGAGCAAATAATGGAAAGACTGTTACGTCAATTTGAAGATGGAAACAAGAACTCAAAAGGATGGGAAGTTTTGTTCTTTGCTCACTGTATGCATTTAGAGACAAGCAACCACACCACAGCAAAACTGACAGTATTAGTGCCACTTGGTAGTAGCACTACAACAGTGCTCAGTGTTAGAAGATATTCCACGCACACTAGGGCTGAACCAAAGCATAGGAGACAGCAACTAAAAATTTAAAATTAAAAAGAAAATTAACTCCCTACACCACAGGCAAGGAGGACAATATCTACTAACTCTACCGAAATGAAATGCAATTCCCGTTCTTCTGTCCATATTTAATTAACTGAATTCACATGCCTAGAAAATAAAGACATTAACCATTTTGCAAGCATATGGAAGAGCACTGAGTGCAGCCTGTTTTTTCCCATTAAATTTCTTACAAGTTTCACTGCTTTAGATATATATGTACAAGTCCTAGAATGCACGAAATAAAGAAAATTCAGGTATTTCTTCAGTTTTTGAAGATGCAAAATGAAATAATCAATTGCCTCTCACCAATTTGGCATATGTTACAAGTTAACTGCACAGTCTACGATGACTTCCTATGCTGTTGGATGGTCTTGATGTCTTCAAAGTCAAATCTTGAAATCAATATAGAACACATTAGCATCAAATTCCATTTTGAATTTAATTTCCCTCCTCATCCCCCCACCCCTAAAAAAAAAATGACAAGAAATTCAGAGCGAAGACTGATTCAACTGCTAGAAGCTCACAGGCAATTGGTACAAGTCAAAATAACTTCAGCTAAGTTAAAAGGATTCATCTCGTGTGTATCTGGCTTGTAAACAGCTTGCTACTTCAGCCATAGGTAGTCTTGTTTATTGTTTAGTCCTTTAGATTTTCTTTAATCAAGTCTATCAGAAATCTGTCAGTAGCCTATTATAGCTTTTAATGATTAAAGCTAGTGAGATTAAAAAAATGCTTATTTTCAGAGAGAGTAGTGATCATTGATGCTTTTCGTAGTCTCTAGTATAAACTGCTTGCTCAAAGGAAGAGACTGCAGGTTGTGAGGAAATTAAGTGTTTCCTGCTTAATTTGAGAAGCTGATGTCTGCATTGTGACCCACAGATAAGTAGTGCATAAAAATAAAGATTCACTGACAAGCTTTAACAAGTACTTCCCCGTTTTCCTGTCCACTGAATAAGAGCTATTGTTTCTGCTTATAGACATGCTTTATAGCTTACAGCTCCTGTTTTAAACCACACTATGAAATCACAGAGTAAGAGCTGCCAAGTACTCCCGTACTACTTGATGAGTAAAACACATATTCCAAGTAATTCACCTCCGAGACAAACATCAGCATCACTTCTTCTCTAACCACTGACATAACTTTTAATTGGCACCAAGGGGCTCTGTAAAAAGCACTTTGTTTTTTCCTCCACCAGAAGTTAAAAGTGCTATTGTATTATGGTGCCAGACATGAAAAACAAACGCATCTTAACTATTGCCAGCATCTGTTACTATTCCGAGGCACCAACCTGAGTGACAATAAGATGCTGAAAAAATTGCTAACCAGAATTTAAAGCACTCATCTCAACCTGTCTTAATATCTTAAAAGCAAGCTTTAGGCCCATGGTTGAGAATTATTTCATTAACATTGAAACAGCTTATACAGTACTGTTGTGTTTGTTTTAGTGACACTCATTTACCTTCAAAGACTGGAAAATACTGAATTGGATTAAAGGTATCTTGTTCCGTAGTTGTAAACTTCCTTCTTGTGAGTACAACAGATGCAACATTTAAGAGCAAAACTGTGCCCTTAGCTTGGATTAATCCAAACTTACCACCTTATCATCTAATCCAAATTTATCACCTTAAGATGATAAATTTAAGACAGCATTGCCATAAAAAAAAAGTGATCCAATCTCTTCACCTCACTTTCCTTTACTCTGCTTATTCATGCAGTGACCTGAGACTGAATTGGTTTTTGCTGTAATACGTTTTGAGTTAGAGTAGGGAAACGCTGGGATTCACTGGCTTCCTCTAACTTAGCCCTCGCTGTAAGACTGAAAGAACCACAAATGAAAAACATATCTTTGCTTCTCCTTTGCAGTCCTTCTCAGATTCTCTTTTCTAACTTGAAACTTGCATTCTAATTTTTGCACTTTCAATCCACGCTTTCATTTTCAATGCCTCAGAACTTCAGTCTGTAACACAAAATAGGGTATTAAAGACACCTGATATAGCCAGAAAAGATCAAATTGCATTATTTTTGAAGCTTCATTACTTTGAAGCTTCAACGTAGCTTCCTTTGATATACACACAATATGAAATGCAGACGCATGTCAGAGCACAAAGACTTGCATATGAATTTACTAAGCTATGAAATACCGACGTAGGTATGAAATCTAGGAAGCTATTAAATGTGATCAGAACCCATCTTCTGGAAAGAGTGACACAATTGACATGTATTAATTCAGAAGACAATCTGACTGAAGGACCAGGCCCAGTAACTCGGTGAACACAAGTTAATTTGTATTTGTTACACCAGTTCTTAGGCCAATACATAGCAGCTCGCAAAGCAAGTGACATGCTTACAAAGTGGGATTGGGATGAAGGGTCCACCACCACATTAAGTCTCAGAGTCATCAACAATCAAATTGAGTGAAGAGACACCACATCCACTCTCCTCCCTGAAAAGAGTTTATCACTGAGAATCCTTCAAATTCTCAGGAAGTGTAAGGTGTCATCCCCTCAGCAGTACTGCACTTAAAGCACCACAAGTTCTCAGGCTACAGTTTTTGTAACGCTGGTATGCGCGTTGGAGACAGGAACACGGAGGTGCACGACAAGGATCCCCCGAGGTCAGAAAAGCTGCCTGGCTCCAGACCCTCCCTGCGATGCTATAAGGTTATTTCTACTTGGACAAACAGGAGTAGATGGCTCTTGGAATCCGAATTGTGGTCACTGACAGAGCTGCCTGGAAAGAAGCCATTCAGATAGTGGTCGTCTTCCTGCAGAAGACTGTACATCTTACACAGCATTCTCTCTGTAAAGGTCAGTTTTGGATGGATTAATTTAACACACAAATCACAAGCAACCTTTTAGCAAGCAAGCTACCAACGCAGAAGTGAGAATAGTCTTGCCTACAAAAGTCACGCTTTGTGACTTGTGACGTACTACAACACAAGAGCTGAAAAGGAGACCAACTTCCCCAGTGCCCATACAATTTGTTGATGTAAAGATGTGGGCAATGGCAGAGTTTCTCCTTCAAGGGCCATCTACTAACCTAGGTCAGCATGAGGTACCTTTATACTGGGGTAATTTCACTGCTACACTGGAGGACTAGAGGGCTGAAAGGCATCAGTTACTTGGGGGTAAGGGGGAAATTGCATCCCCAAGCTAAAATAAGAAAAGTTGTTGACACAGTCAGTATGCAAGCTAAGATCCTACTCACACTGACACAGGCATTGCTTCACTTACTTCTCATTATTCTAGACTTCAACCCCATTGTCAGGACTGTCTGACACTTAAAATGGTAAACAGGAGGAACATAAAATGGTAAACATTTCGACATAAATGAGTGTTGAGCTGAACTAGGACCCTGTTGCTTCTCCTTTTTTCTGAAAGCAGACTTAAATATCATTGCTTTTCACTAAAGGCTGACACTAAACCCTCAAGCAACGCTACAGGTCTATACGCCTTCGTGCCAAGAGGCTCCATTTAGAGGTTGCAATTCCACATGAAAATTCTCAGTTTGTGAAATTCATTTCTCCAGTGTGCAACGTGAATAAATTGTTCACAGTGCTCAAGAGGTATTTTTAACCAACAGAATTCATGCAAAAAATCTATTTAGCCTTTTCAAAGGTTTCTTCTGTGGAATTATTAAATGTTTCAAGACTATCCAAAAAGATTTTTTATGGAGGTAGGTATAAGAAATGTTTCCTTTGTGATAGTGTAATATTTTGCCATATTATAAAGTCACTTTCATATTGTATGATTATATATAAATAATTCTAACTGATGTTGAAAACCATCAAAGGGATAAACAAGAATCAAAACAGGAACTTTAGGTAAGAAGAGAGACTAGCAGCACAGAACAGAAGCAGATGATTCATGCCGTCAGCAACTATAATGTAAGTAATTAAACTTCAACAATCCTGAGAGGTGGCAAAGTATCACCACCCCTGTTCAATTGTTAATCATGGTATTTATGTTCCACTGCAGGATCATGTAATTACAAATTCCCAGACAGCAGCCCTCAGCGCATGTTTCGTAAGGGCTGAAGAGTTTGCCTCCCAGTTCTGCATGCTACGCTACCGACAAAGAGCAGCCTCACACCCTCTGCGTTAGACCTCTTACGCTAACTCTGCATCTTTCAAAAGCGCCAGGCAGCCACATTCAAATCTTTGATGAATACAAAAAATACATGAATATAAACGCCTCTCCCACCACGTTCAGCAATACTAGTAAGTCTTTGGACAAGGAAAGCAAGGATTTCAAGGCCTGTGAATAGGACCCCTCTTTGCCGCAACAGCCACTCTCAGCCAGTACGATTTTGCTTGAAGTAGGGAAAGAGAATGTGGGAGAGACTGAAGGGAGCAAGATGTGGCATCCTCTTTACAACAGGATGTCACAGGGACTCTTCCCTCCCTTCTCTCAACATCTGTCTGCCTCCCAAAATCCACAGATCTCGGGTACACAGCAGCTCTGCTTGCTTTGCTGGCAACTGGAGGGCATGCTGCTGACTCTGCCGATAGCCGAGGAGAACGACCAGGTGATACCACAACCTAGAGAGAGGATGAGGATGGAGGCATAACAGCATGGTGACAAAGGGTGGGACAGAATTAGTATCGCTGATACTATGACAGCAACGTGCAACAACCGGCATGCCAGAACAACTGGGTGTCACGCTTAGAGTTACAACAGTACTGCAGGATCGATATCCTGGCCCACACGGACCACACACGGCAGAAGGTATCTGCAGTATGTTACCAAAACACGCTCAGAGCTATTAGAGGAGTTAATGGAGGAACCCAAATCTCAAAATCACCACCCGAGTGACTGAAAAGCATTCGACAGAGATGCTTTCAAGACCTGGGATTTATGCAGGGAGACCGCTGGAAGAGGAGTGCTCCAAGCCAGTAACACAGCCTGCCGAAGAATAGAATCTGAACGTATGGATTTCTCACTAAAACTGTTTCCAGCCCACCTCTTGTGCTACTAAGGACAGGGACCTTGACTCTAAAATCATTCCACAGCTATTCAGAATAATCTCACAAGGGTTATCCGTTTTCTTCAGGCCTGTTCTCTCCAAAAGCATAATCTTCCCATTTTGCTCACTCCATCGTTATGTTCACCTTCTACAAAGTTAAAAGGGGAGATGTTCGATCCACATATCATCCAAGATGCCTGCCAATTAAACACCTTCGCCTTCCCACCACTCCCTACGTAGACCCGGGCATGAAATTCAGATGCAGGCTACAAGCCTGGTTCTAATCAAACCAAGAGAAGAGCAGAAAAGCGTCCTCTCCCCTTACTACGCCTCCCAGTAAGAGGAACCATTACTTCCCCTGCAAAAATCGGGAACAGCACAGGTGGAGAGGCAGAGGTTCCCCGACACATGCAAAGGGGCTGCTGACTTGTGAAAACCCATCAAGAAGCAGGGCTTCCAGTTTTCCTCAAGGGGACCACACCAGCGCTCGCAGCCCGCTGTTCGCCTACCTGCCCTGGGGTTTCGCCACCAAATTGCGCGGCGAGCCGTCGGAGCAGGCAGGAGAACAAAGCCCAGATGAGTAAGAGAAGTCTGTTCCGTATTTAGAACAAACCAAAGAAAAAAAAACACCCACCCCACAGCGGCTCTTCGCAGCCGGGGTGCAGCCGAGGCCCCCGGCCGGGCTCTGCCAAGGCGCTGTGCGGTACGCTGTGCCAGGCAGGCTGCGGCTACCACCAGGCTGCTACCTGGCACCGCCGACAGCCGCAGCTGAACTGGGCCACTGCAGGCCCAGAACGCCTCGCCACAGGCGACCGGCACCGCAGCGTCTAGAAGGCGGCATTCCCCAGCCTGAGGCCAGGACGGGCCCCGCCGCCGCCCGGCCCCCCCCTCCGGCGGACTGCCCCTCAGCAGCTTCCCCCGGCCCCGCTCTGCAGGCGCCCGGAGGACGGCGGCGGCCGCCCCTCGGCAAGCGGCCCCCTCACGACGGGGAGCGCTGCGGCGGCGGGCTCCTACCTGCTGCCGGNCGGTGCCGCGCCTGCGGCCGGAGCGGGCAGGGCCATGGGGCCCGCCCCCCAAAGGGGCGGGGCGCTCTCGTCCACCCCTCTCCCCGCACGTGGAGGGGGCGGGCACTAAGTAGTGGGGCTTTGCGATTGGCTGCGGAGCCGGGGACGGCGCGCGCTTTCGCGGTTGGCTGCGGCGACGCGGGTAGGGGTTCGGGTCCCGCGGCGTCTTCCCAAGGGCGACAACGATTGGTTGCTTGGAGCACGTGAGCCGCCCTTCTCGTCGCTAGGTGCGGCGTGAGAACGTAGGCCGGAGGCCTCGCCTTCTTTTTGG
>VZTL01028167.1:63280-74996 GCA_013400535.1 Scopus umbretta | reverse complement strand
TTATTGGGCAAGCGAAGCGGCCCTGCGTCCGGGCTGCGCCACGATTGGGTGAGCGCCTCCTCGTCCCCGCCCCCAGCAGCGGCCCTCGGCAAGGCGCACTTCCGCCTTGTGGGCTCCCCTCAGAGCCGGGGCCGCGCCGGCTGCGGGCTGCGCTCCCCCGGGGCCAGAGCTGCGGCGGTGGGGCCGCGGCCACGGGACCCACCCTGCGGCCTTTCCCTCCGTGCGGGCCCGAGGGCACCGAGGGGAGGCGGTGCCGCCGCCGCCAGCGGCCCGCTCCCTTGCCCAGGTGACAGCGCTTCACCGTTCCCCTTCAGCGCGGTCCCTGCGGCCGGGAGGCGGGGGCGCCATTTGGTGACGGAGCGCTGAAACAGGCACGGGGGTAGCGCTAATACCCGAGTAACTGAAGCGTTTCCTGGGCGTTGAGCAAAGCTCAGCGCGGCCGGGACGAGTGTCGGGGCTGGGGCGAGGCCAGGCGGCGCCGTCCGGCCTTCGGCGTCCTTGCGCTGTGCCCGCGCCCGGCTGGCTCCGCCTGGCTGCTCGCTGTCGGCCTCCGGGGACGCCTCGGGGCTGGAGTGGCAGGAGGCTGCTGGGCAAGGGGTAGAAGTTGCAGCGTGAGACCCGTTAGAACTCTTGCTGTGCGTTTCGGGTCTGGTTTGGTTTGGGGTTGGTTTTTTTTCCCGCCTTAGGGAGAATTTAGGGCAATGGGCCCGCTAGAGGGCACCAGGCGCTGACGGAAATGCGGTGGGACCTGAGGGCTGTGGAAAGGCAACGCTCTTTGGAGGCTGGCAGTGGGGGGCACCTGGAGTGCTGTGCGATTCCCTGGCTGGATATGTGGGCCCAGAGGTTTGTCTGGTTTATTTAAAGAAACAGAGTAAACCAGATCTAGCTGTACTGTCCTTTTTTTAATTTATGGCTAGATGATAAGTTCTGTATTTCTACCAAAGAGAAATGGGGATGTAGAGCTTGAGTCTGTCTGCTTTAAAGGGAGCTCTTACCAGAGCCTGTGTGAATATGTACTTGCTATGCTTTATCTCCTGTATTTCAATGGAATACTTGAATTCAAGTATTTCAATGGAATACATATTCACTGTGGTTTTCTGGGGTGGGGGGTATGTTTGTTTCTTTAAAAAGTGCAGATGACATTATAGTTTGTTTATATAGTTCTGAGTTGAAAACCAGTTGGGATGTGAAGCACCTGCTGGTTTCTCCAAGTCCGCCTTCTTGGGCAGTAACAAAATCAGACTTGATTTTATGACTTCTTTTCTATGTATTGGTATGTTTTCCATGTACTTTTTCCTGATACCTTGTACTGTAACTAAACAAAATGGTTCCAATTTGACAAGAATTGAAGGCATGCACCATTTAATATATTAGGTCAAATGAGTCTCTGTTAATATGTGTGTTGAAGAGAGATTTTTTTTTTTTTTTTTTCATTCTGGTTGGCCATCCAGTAAAGCTTTTACCTTTTTCTGCCTCTGTTTTCCTGGCCTTTCTGCCATAGGGAATATTGGGATGTCAGATGTTTTTCTTTCCTTCTCTAACTGCTCAGAGTAATGAGTTCAGTCACTCCCGTTTCTCTAGTACTTGTGTTACAGATCTTGTTTTTACCCCTAAGGGCAAAGGGGTAGCCCCTAAGTTGAACTTTTTTTTGGTGGCAAAATATGAACAAAATGTCATTGCTGATTTTTGAATGGTTTTTAACATGTAAAAGCTGTGCGTGAGTCGTCTTTATCTCTTTGGCCTTTTGTCTCCCTGAGGGAGTAATGGGATGAAGATGTGAAATTCCCTTCCTATTCTGAGTTTATTCTGCAGCTGACATTGAAAAGAGATGTACGTTTAGCTATTGCGCTGATAAAAGTGCTTTTGCAAAGAAGGATTTTTAAGGTGTCCTTTAATTCAGCTGTGGAGAACATTTTGGTCACTTAAGTTGGAACTCTATGATTTGAGGTATTTTAGGGTATTTTTGTCTACATGTTTCTAGCATCTGCTGAGAAAAATGCTAACTTTCTAATATAGGGGAAGTTTCCTAAAACTTGATATTTTGGACAGTATAGTGATAATAAAGGCAAGATAATTCTGCAGGAGAGTAATGATGAATAAAATTTATTTATTTATTTACTTGAATAAATAAATATTTCAGCATTTATTTGCCAGTTCCGTACATCCTCTTTGTTGAAATCAATGATAAATACTGTGGAGCCGTGTCTTTGGCTGAAGGGGCATGAGTACAGTTGCTAGCCCTTTTGAGATTTTCTGGGCATCTTCTCCTTTCAAAGTCACTGGTATTGAAGGTGTTTGCAGAATTACACGTGTAGAATTGTTTCAGTTTTTAATCCCATGTTGTGACTTCATTCTAAATTAAGGTGAAAAATCAGAAACAGATTTGCTGCAGTGCTATGCTCGAGGGTAGTTCTAATAACGATTCCCTAAATACAAGTGGGAATTTGCATGGTTTATCTGCAGTGGCACGCAAATATCACAAACACTTGCTTCTTATTACATATCTTAATCTTTTTTTCTTTTCAAAAGGTTAATTAAGGGTAGTAATGGATGTTGACTCAACTGGGCTACCATTTTTCAAACACAGATCATTGTTTCCTGAGGGCTGCCTTTCAAAATGTTCAAACAACCCAACTAAAAGCATTCATATCTCATAAAATGAGAACTCTTTGAACCATTTTGACTTACTTGTTTCAGGTGATGTTGTGAGCACATGAATAGTGTGAGAGAACTCTTGGCTGCCTCCGTAATTTCCATCCAGAACTCCTGCTTCATCTATCCTGCCTGTCAAAAATGCTTTTCTAGGCTGATGCTGGATTCTAGGAGGTACGTCCTGTTTTGGGGTTTGTTAACTGTAACAGTCAGAGGCCTTGGGAATCTCTGCATGCTGAACACAAGTTAAAACAAATTGGTGAAAATCCAGCTGTCATAGAAATAAGTGCTAATATCAGATACTTAGTTACTTATAACTACTTAGATCTCTGTGTATTCCAGTAGCAGCCTGTAGATTGTTATGGATCAAGAGTTCTATAGCTTTCGGTGCCATGCAATATATCGAAGGACAGTTTAGGAGAATAAATGATGTGTTAAAAGCTTCCAAGTGCGTCCCCTGCAGTGCATCCAGTTCTTCAGTGCTGTTCCGAAGTTGGAAAGCATTAACCAAAAGCCCCTCCAAATCAAATCCTAATTGTTTTTTCATTTTTTCTCATTCTATATGTGCATCAGGTAGTCCTGTATGACTCTTTTACTTACTGTGTGTCCAGAAACGTATGAGCTTTCCTTTTTAATCCCACTGTTAGGTGAAATCTGTGACACCCACAAGAACAGTAGATCAATGAATGTCAGCACTAAATGGAAGGAGCTGACTTTGTAAAGCAAGAATATCTGTTGTTTCAAATGCTGAAGTAAAAGAAAACAGTGCTGTTTCCTGATTATTTTTTTAAATCTAAGTATTATACTAAAGCTACAAGAAGAAAAATCCCAAACCAGAATGAAATGTGAAAAATGGGGGTGGAGGGAATTCAAAATTACTCCTCAACGGGTCGTTCAAAGCCCACTGTCTCTCTCCAACTTCACAACAGGCTAACGTTTAATAAATCAGTAAAAGAAGCCAGAGGGATTCTGTCATGACACAGACACCTTGCTGAGCCTGTGGTAAGATTAATGCCTCAAGGAGTAAAGAATAAGAAAGAATCTTACAGTTGGTAATGGAATATTTGATACATGATAGTAGTAATACTTACGGCTGCAGATAAGTTCTTACTTCAGCAGTGATTAACAGAATTTCATATATTCAATCTTTTCTATCCTTTTACTGTCTTTTGTCAGGTTTAACTGTCTAAAATGTGGCCGCACAGGTGAAGCTAAAGATGCGAGCTACAGATATAGATTGTCCCTAAAGATTGCTGACACTAATGATTTGTTTGACATTACTGTGTTTGGAAGTTGCTTAGATCCGTTCTTTGGGGTGACCGCAGAAAATCTGCAGAGGTAAGGAATGGATTAGTTCTTACTATATAGCTGCTGCTTTTTCTTCAGCCTAAAAAAATTGAGATGAGCCTGGATGGTGGGGAGGTGAGTGGGAAGAAGCTGCTAAAGTGCTCCCTTCCAGCATTTCCTTGGTACCCATCACCTTGAGAAAATGCTGAAGTTTGATTTCTTCCTGAAATCTTGAAATGTTGAGATGGATTACTTCTACACAGTAGAAGAGATCCTCCACTTGTCTATTGAAGGCAGCTATCACCTGCTAAGTGAGCTTCACAATTTGGTTGGTTGGGCTTCTTCCTTGCATCCTTCCTCCCTTATTTCAGATGATTGAGTTTCCCTTGTCTAATGTCAGATTACTACATAAGTGTTGGCTTTTCCAGAGACGTAGATGTATTTTTTCCTCAGGATTTTAGAAGAAGAATCTTAAGGTGAAGACAGAGCCTTTGGGTTTTGGTTTCTTTAACAGTTTGGATTTAAAAAAAAAAAAGTGTGCACCTTACGACTTTTCTTCAATACAACCAGATTTTCCTTTAGCAAGGAGGGATTTCTAAGAAAGCCTGTTAGTCCTCAGAGCCTGACCACCTGCATTATAAGCTTCAGACTTTCAGATACGTGAAACTGCTGGGATGGGATACTTGGATATGTTCACTGCTTGTTTCTCAATTCTGTTATTTTCCAGTTACTTGTCTTATCACTGGGTCAAAGATGAACACTTTTTAAGTCACGTATTAGCAGCATTAAAAACATACTCGTGGCAGGCATCTTACACTAGACTGCTGACAGTAATCAGCTGTAGAAAGCAGAGTTACTGGCATGTCTTCATACGTACACTGCTGTTGCTGCGGAGGTGCGGGCAGGAAGGATGCGTAAACAATAGCAGCGTATGGACAGCGTTATACAGTCATTGTGTTGACACAGAAATCACAGCCATGCAGGGAACACCCGGAAGTTGTGTGTATATATTAAACCTATTCAAAGCGTTTTTGTTTACTGCTATTTTACTGACAGATTAGGTGAACTAAACAATTGGATTCATAGGTTCCTGTTTTCATTCTCTGTTTAGTTTAAGGTACCACAGCATCTTCTCTTTAGTGTGTGTCCTACTTCTACTACAGCTAAAATGTTATGGAAGGCTTCCTCTGTTGGTGCAATACTTCTATATGTTTTTACTCAAGGTGTATTCAAGACATCAATCAGCTGTCAGGAGAAACAAACACAGATGCATCTCCAGGATTGTTAGTTCAAGCAGTGGAAACCTGTTTCATTGGAAAAAGATTTATATTTGGAGTGAAGGTAAACTCTAATCCACATTACTCTCTTATAATGAGTTTTTTTATTAGCTTGTAGCCAGTTGGGGGCATAGATGGAGTTATCAAAACATCATGTACAACATCTTTTGGGAATTTGAGAAAATTTAGGGCCAGGCTATGGGAAGGATTCTGCTCCTCCTCCCCCAGACTCCTGTGTTAGTTTGAATGAGTTGCATCCAAAAGTCATCTTGAATGGCAGTAGTCAGCTTGACAGCTTGTCAGGGCTGCTTTTCAGAGAGCCTGAGCAGTGCCAGCTCCTGTGCATATCAGTAACAGCTTGGAGTCTGCAAAAAACGGTGTACAGTTCAAGCAAGAAACAGACTCTCTCGTCAAGCACTGCCCTACCTTTCCCATGCTGCATAGTCTCCTGATGGCTGAAATGCAAGGAGAAACACATCCCCTTGCAGCATTTTGATATTTCTGGATCTAAGAATGTGTTTAAAAACATTGATGAAGTACAGCTGTTCAACATATGCATCTGTGGCTCTTTTATGGGTTTAACAGACTTTGAAATATTAGTTCTTGGTAATATTTCCATAGAAACAGTCTTCGAAGTTCTCTTCAAGTGGTGCTTGTGCGAGTCATTCATATTATGAAGTCTGTGAACTGAATCCTGCCTCGCAGGTGTTTTTCCTCTCCCGCAGGTACCATGAGGTTTGTAGCTGTGCTGAGGTTTTCCTAATGCACAGCATCTTAAGTAATGGAAGTTGGAGAACTTCATGGATTAACTTTACTTAACTGGAACCATTCACCAGGTCTCTGGTCTGATGCCTTTGCAAACATAAGTAATCCTACATATCAACAGCCTTGGGGCTGCTGCTGCACACACAAGGACTGAACACATGTTCCAAGACTGTTTATTTGTTCAGCTTTTGCCTGTAGACATTTCTGTAGAGTTGTGTTCAGCTATGCATACAGTTGCACTCTCCCAGATAAAACTCAGAATCAACATAACACGCTTTTTAACACTTACCTAGAAGGTTATTGTCCTTGGCTAACAGCCTTCAGCCTCAACCTTTGCATAGACTCGGGGAGTAGGAGGGCTGTTGAATTTGAAGAGAGCTATATTTGCTACTCGGCCTCTCTGGCATTGCCAGACCTTGAGGGGGAGGTGAAAAAGGGTTTATCCACTTCTCAAAACATTAGATAATTCCCTCTGCTTTTAATGTCATTTTTCACCTGTAGTTTCTGTGTAGAGAGAAACAGGTTCTGTAAAGAATTGCAGCTGAAGCTCCTTTGAAACATTGCCCTCCCAATAAATCTGAGAAGATAAAGGTAGTAGTTTATTTCCCTTTCACAGAGGCAGTGCATAGAAAACACCGTGCTGGCTGTGATAGCTGCGCTGCCACGTCAGGTATCTGGTCCAGCCTGCTTTGCTTCAAGTCCTGCCCAGTGCCTTCTAGATAAAAGAAAAGCAGTGGCCTTAGGCAGCTAGCCATTTGCACAGAACTGCACTGGAGGAAGCCCGGAAGCACCCAGTGTCCTACAGGGAGGAAGAAATTTCCTGTGAAGTTCTTTCTTAGAATTCTTCATTGTTTTTCCAGCTACAAAACTCTGCATAATTGCAACAAGCAAAGAGCCTCTCGCTGTGATGCCCTTTATAGCCCTTGCCAGTGCTTACTTCCCAGGGGGTACTGCTCTGTGTGACAGACTGTTTTGTATTCTCTTCCCTGCAGATCCTAACAAAAAGCGAGACCTAAATTTAAGCTTGACTTAAGACATGTGTTAATTTTTTTTTTTTTTCTATCACAAAATAAAGCATTGCACTAAGTTTGTTTGGGTTTTTGTTTGGGTTTTTTTTTTTTTTCCCCCAGGGTTGTGCAAGGGAAGATGGAGGGCGTTCTGCTGCCAGCAGCATCTTGCAAAACTGTTCCAGAATTAATAGAAGTACAAAAAACCTTACAGCTTGCCAGATCTTCCTGCCAAATGCTACCATTACTGGCTTTACTGTTATCAGCTACTTCCACCGGCTTCTGCAGTCAGCAAAATTCAGGAACTGTAATAACAGCTCATACTTACCTGATGCCTCTTCAGCTCCAATAGATGAACCTGTCAGTGAGCTCAGCAGCTTGTCTAGCTTGAGCAGAAACTCCTGTTTTGTTCAGTCCAGTGGCAGAGAAAGTTTTTTGGGGTCCTGGCAGCACTCCTTCAGCCTGACTTCATCTGTTGCTTGGGTAACAGCGGAAGACTTTCCCACTCTGGAAGTGGGAAAGCTGGTGAGTGAACAGCATGAACAAGAGGGGTGGCCCGCCTCTGCAGAATCGTGCAGTGAAAGCCTCAACAATCAAACTCTTTGGGATTCACAGTTTTGCAGCTCTTCAGTGAAGGAAGGGGATGAAGAGGAGGATAATGAATTGAGGTCACAGCCTAGTCGGACTGACAGTATCTCTGCAACTGATAAATTAGAGAGAGTGTCCTCTTCAAAGACTGAGTGTTCACATGGAAACAGTTCGAGGTTGTTGCAACATCCCTTGGAATTTGGGGTAAAAAGCATTTGCCCAAAGACTAATAGTAGAAATTATTCTTACCCAGAAAAGTCCCACAACTCCCTTTTTCACAAGAGAGATGCCTCAGCTTCTAATCATGTAAATGTAGCGGGAATGTCTCAGACGGACTCTGTGCTTTGGGATGAGCTCCCATTCTCAGAAAGTCTAAATGACTTTTTAGCCAGAATAGAAGATGGCAAGAGTGTTGTAACATCACCCAGCTTTGATGCAGGCAAACAGGCCCTTCTTGAAAGTAGCAAGTTGGGTGTAAATCTTAAATCGTATTCCAGGCAAACCCTAGTAGCTGGTGATTTGCCTGAAGCGAGCGTCTTGGGGAGGTTCTTGCCATCAGCAGAGAATGATAGTTGGGAGAATATATTGTTTGCTTGTCTTCAGTCAAATGCAAATCCTCTGAGTGATGAGGTGTCACAGTGTGAGTCCTCCTCTAGTGTTTTATCTTCATCTGACAAGGAATGCGGAGCATCGTGCTTTATACCTAACCCTCATCTACCTATTCTGTCACAGTCCTTGCCAGTTACCTCAGAGCCTTCTGTTTCCAAGAGCAGATATCTGCGGTCCAAAGAAGCAAATAGTGACATTTCGAAGTCGGCTTGGTCTTTTATTAGACTGCAGTGTACTGCTGAACATGGAGAAACCTCCTGTTTAAAAAGCAGCAAGGCAGCTACCTGTGTGCCTTCTGCACATGACAGCTGTTCAGCTGGTTGTGAAAATAAAGAAAATTCTTCTACAGCAAGCCAAAGAACTGATCTTACGTTCACAGGGGCGTGGGACTCTGATCCAGCAACTCCCAACAATACAAGAAGGATAGATAAAAGAGAATTAAAACCATTGACAGAACTGTCAGAAAATACCTTCAAAAGTGTTAATAGGAGAGAGGTGCTGAGGAACAATACCTTCCTTGAAGGCAGCTACAATGCTTCTGCTGATCTCTTTGATGCAAGTGCGAGAGAGGTAGCAAAACATGTAGAATTCTTAAATAAATCATGTAATTCTTTAACATGGGAAGATACTTTGACAGGAAAGGCCAGCGCTCCTGAATCGGTGCTTTATCCTGGAGACATTCCCTGTAACAGCTCAAAACGGAGCTCATCCCTGCACAGGTCCCCTCCTGCTTTTAAGAAGCACAGTACACCAGTAACTTACTCCTTTTGTGATTCAGAATACAATTCTGTTAGCGCTCAAGACTTTGTTCCTTATTCCCAGTCGACTCCTATGACAAAACCTTTCCAGAAACTGTGGCCTGTTGGGGAAAGAAGCTCTTCCGTCACTATCTTCACCCCTAAAAATCCCACTAAAATCCATTCCAAACGCAAGCGATCCAGGTCTTCCTTCCAAAACACTCTGTTGCAGCAGCTCACTGGCAGGTTAGTGAAATGTGAAAGGCCAAGTAACAGGGAAGACAAAGAGCGTAATAGCTCTGTTTCACAGCCGTTCCTTAACAGCCAAGTGCCTGCCAACTTTGAGGAGTGGATCCCTCCATCCGCCAACAAAAGGTTGAAACCAGCTGGGTCTTTAAATCCAAAAGCACTTAGCTGGGCTACTGACTTGCAATCGACTTGTGGGCACGCTGGCAGGAACCCTGTTTGTGAAAGCAGAGAGAACAGTGAAAATGATGTATGCTTCAGAAGTGCGAGATTAAACCCTGGGGAGACAGCCAGGATTCTAGTGACTCCTGTATCTGCAGGTGTCACCAGGGCCTTGTTTTTAAACGATACGATCCCGGAAACTTGTTCCCCTTCAGAAGGCAAGCATCGCCTCTCAAGTGCAAGGTACTCAGGGGGTGTATTGGAAGGGACAGCTGGCTGGTCTCCCGAGTTGTTCTTCCAAGCACACAGCCCTCTTCCCAGCAAGCCAAAATACTAAAAAAAGATATTCCTGTGCTGTATTCTTTTTAATTATTTTTAGGACTTTTGGGAAGGAGCCAGTAGAAGAGAGCTGTTTGAAAACAATTAAATTGTCTATATACCTGTTGCCATATGTATTCCTAAGATCAGTTATGTTTATTTGCAGATCTTTGTACCGCAGAGATGGGGGAAAACAGAATTGGCAGTTACTTTATTTTATTGTAAATTAACTCTAGAACGTGCAATAAAAACTCTTGTAAGTGTGTGATCATTTAATAGATCTCACTTTACCAGGTACAGGTAGGTGAGGTGTTTTAGCATTCAGTGTTGTCTTTTCATCACAAGAGGAGCCCTGGCGTCCATGTCCACTCCAGATTCTTACCTGATGACTCTCTGTGGAGAAGGGCCACATTTTCATTGAAGAATTTCAAATACCGTACAAGAGCCTCGTATCTGAGCCCCCTTGGGATCCCATGACAGAAGTTGGCTGGAGGGGATCATCCCGAGAGGCTGGTAGCAGCTCCCAGTTTTCCTGCAGGCTCTTTCAAGTTAAAAACTGCTAGTGGCAGATTCCTGGCAGTGTCTTTCCTCTTCCTGGCTTTGGGGTCTTCCACTGTCCCCCACCCAGAACAGCTGCATTTGGGATCATTGAGTAGAGAATTCTTGGAGCTGCTGCTGCAAGCTTGTAGGTCAGGTCCTGCAGAAGGATGGGGGAGCCGGATGGCATGGGATCCCATCCGTCTGAAAACACTGACTTGTAGAAGCAGAAGCGGGCCTAAAATTATCTGCTGTGGTCTTTTTTGGAGGCATAGAAGGAATATGCGCCATTTACATCGTGACTGGTGGCAAGGAGACTTTGGTTCATTCCCTGCAAGAGGGCAGACATTACTACGTTTCTGTGTTGGAGGCCTCGCTTCATTCCTGATGCACCTACTGAAGCCCCAGGCTCGCTGTTTGCACGGAAGAGTTTTGTGTCTCTGCATGCAAGGAACCAATGGTACTGATACTGGTAACTAGAGCACTCTACTTTCAGGTTCTAAAGGCACAACCTCTGCCGTAGGAAATCTGAGAGGCAGAAGGTGCTGGAAGAGTATTGTGGGAATGTGTCATTTTGTGCTCATTTTGTTCCTGTGTGGTTTACTTAGTACCTGATGTTAGTCACTGTTGGAGTCGGGGCTAGGAAGGGCTTCTTGCGTGAATCTGAAATTCCAACCATACGTTCACTTGGTCTCGCGACAGGTACCTCACTGGGGCACGCACGCAAGCCAGCGTGTTAAGGCAGGACCTGCCTAAGACAGCCAGTGGAAACCATGTTTGGGATGGAGGACAAAAAAACAGACCTTTGGAATTTGGGCTGTAACCTTTGCGTGCTTTTATATCTCTTCTGCAAAACAAATACATACCTGCTCGTTATTTTCAGGAGACTCGGGGAAGTATCAGGGCAGTTACTCTCTCACCACCTTATCCTTTATCCGCTATTTTTAGCACGGATCAGCCTTACAGAACATACAGTTTCTCGATCTCTACCCTAAGTCCTGCGCCTTCTAATCAAATGCATTCCTCATTGAGGGATGGGAAGGAGAAGAGTATTTGAAATCAAACAAGCGTCTTCTGCAGCTGAGCAGGGTATTAGTGAGATACAGCCTCTCCTGCCGAGGGCACGGGTGTGCTGAGGCTGCAGGCTGAATGAAGAAAATGGTTCCTTGTGGCTACACGGCAATCTGCACAGGTAAATTCATTTCACAAAGAAGTGTTTCCGTAGCAGTCAGCGGGTTTGGTTTTTTTTTCTTCCCCCCCGCTACTTACTTACATTTGAGGAAACTGAGGCAAAGGTTCAAAGACTTGCCCGCTGTTAAGAGAGCGTGGAGTCAAGCTCTGGATATCGCTGAAAGACCTCAACCAGCAAACCATCTTTTTTCTCCTTGCTGTCCTACCCAGCAAGATACTTACACACAACCCAAAAGTTCTTCCTGGTGTTTAAGGATGCTACAACAGTAGGTGGTGGTGGCAAGAGGCTTGAGGTTTCTTCCCTGCAGTCCCTGGATCCTAGATAAAAACGGGAAGGAAA
>VZTL01028167.1:49553-63247 GCA_013400535.1 Scopus umbretta | reverse complement strand
AAAAAAAAAAAAAGCAAGCAGGATTGAACACAATTTGATGACCAAAACAACTTCAAGCATCGTACCTGTGAGTGGAGCCACTTGTCAGGTGCTGTGCCAGTGACACCCGCCTAAACCACCGTTGCAGAACATGGCGACGCTGTGCTGCAGGTGATACACAGGTCCCTGTGCAGGGCTTCTCGGCACAGCCAAAGGGACGTGGCGGCAAGAGAAGCAGCCATATAGGTTTTGTAAGCTGCTGCTGACTCGCCCAGCTGAGCTTGAGCCCTGCGCTTGGCGATGAACGAGAGCACCAGAGCTGCGCCGGGGTCGCTCCGGTCCAGGTAGTGCAGGGCTCTAGGGTGAGCCCAAGTGAACAAGCCTGTGCTTGCGCCTGCATTTGCCAACGCTATACCTGTTCAAAAGATGTTATTTATTGCAAATAAAATCCTACTTGATGAATCCCTGTTAGGGACAAATGGAAAAGGAGTAAGAAACGTAGCCTGCCTGGAAGCGGTAAATCTGCATTAATAGCTTATGTAGGAGAAATAAAGGGAAAGACAGCATTACTGGCATCCAAATCACTGAGCACCGGGAAGACAATACTGAATGGCTTTTAAGACATTAGCACTCAGACAAATAAAGCTTGAAACCAGTTGTTTCAATTAGAGCCCCCCACTGAGTACAAGACTGTGGTATCACTGGTTCTTTAATGAGTACTGGACAAACACCCACTTTATCATGGGGGCTATGACCGCATCCAAGTGATACACCAGAGGCTTGCTGCGGCTAGCAATGAAATGCTGCCAGAACTTCTACATTGTCTACCTGACAGCGTCTTGACATGAAATGTTTTGTCCAGCATGGGTGATTTTATTCAGCGGAGAATTCATCCACATGCTATGGTAAGTGATAGCTTTGGTGCAAGCTGATGTGATTATAATTATAAGCTTGTACAAAAAGAATAAAGCTCAGCATGTTTAATTCTGAAGGTAACAGAACTCCTGAAAATGCATACGTGGTTTGTGGTTGATTCCCTATGCATAGAAATCCATAAATCAAGACTAGATTTTGAATTAGGTAGGACTGTCTTGCAATATCATTGAAATTAATGCAGGGCAGTCAGATCTCCTGTGCTTTGCACAAGAGGACTGCACACATAGTGAGACCAAAAAGTACTGTTGTGTGACAGGCCCATGTCAGCAAGATGACATCTTCTGGGCAGAGCTCCCCAAGTGCTCACTAGGAAGACTTTGTACAAGAGAAGATGAAGGAGAGGCAGTAAGCTGTCTTGTTTTTGCTCCTATAGTCTGTCTGTCAGTCTTGCATTTCTTTCCCTGGGCACTTTGTTTCCTTTTTTCAGGGCACCTTCATGCTCCTACAATCCTTTTACCCACAGTGAAGCCTGGCATAGGCTGCTACGTCTGCTGAACAAGAAGGAGAAAGTTGCACGTCCCACACGTTACATGCTCCTTGCAAGGAAGAGCTGCCACTCTTCACCTGCCCCTTACCTTTCCCGAGGAAGAGCTCGGTCTGGCTTCTCCAGCCATCACTCCCACAGGCAACACATCCCAGACCTCCTCTCTTTCAGTAAATACTCAGTTCCCAAGCTGTTTGAGCTTTAAAAGGATGTTTTCTTCCCCTTCCTTTGCCCCTGTTCCTACCTAGAAGCATGCAGGGACTTTTCCCTCTCCGAATACCTCTCCGTTTTATCACTGACTCAAATTGCCAGCTTCCTGGGGAACACGGAGCAGATGGTCCAGCCCTCATGTCAGACATTTACTAGGGAAGGAGCTTCAAGGTCAGTGGAAGAGGCAATAAAGGACACATGGTGCCTTCAAGTTTCACAGCTCATTTCTCAGTGTAAGCGTTAGCAGAGGCCATCCTTGATGTGAGGCAGAGCGCAGGGAGGAAACCTGATCCCCTGAATGAGTCAGAGCACAAACTTTTTTGTATCGACCAAAAGACTAAAGGCTTAAAATGGGATTTTTTTGTCCAAAAGGATTCTAGGCCCCCAGAAAGGCAGGCCATTGGGGAACTCCAGTGGAAGAAACAGTCTTCTGTGAGCATGAAAAGAGCAAGTTGAAGGCTGAAGAGAAAAACTAGCATATATATATATATTAAAAAAAAAAAAAGGCACTGGGACAAAGAATAAATTCACCCCAAACATCCCAATGTCACAACCCTAGCATTGTGGGAGGACAAGAGCTTAACCAGCTACAGGTTTGCAGTGATGGTGAATGAAGATTCTGCCTCTGTCAAAGACCACTCTCTAGTGACTGATGGCAGCACTTCTTTGGCATTTCACACTTTGCTATGAATTCTCTGGTTTTGAATAAATTTTTTCTTCTTTTCTAATGCAAAGGGACATAGTTCCCATGGACAGCAGCTCTACCTTTGCTCTTGCTATGATATCCCAATGCTGTGTGAGCCTTGGTATGCTGAACCCAAGCAGAAAATCCTCAGCAGCCGTTCATTTGTTGGTCTGATATTAAATCGTGTCAAGTGAATCTGTTTGTCTTGTACATATTTTTAAGGCAACTTTGCTTTGCAGTTCAAATCAAAAAAGGAAACAAATCAAACACTTTAAACACCAAGTGGAAAGGATTAAACATTTATTTACATACAGATACATACGTAAGCAATTTCTAAGTATAAAAAGGACATTACAAATAAACATGAAGCATCATACATTCATCATCCAGGTCACCCAAAATACATTCCTTTCTCAACCCCACTGTACCACACTTGACAAAAGGATATTAAAAAAAAAAAAACAGACAAGCCAAATGCTTCTGACAGTCAGTGATTCACAGTTTGGCGATTTGCTAACACCTACACCCTTCCCAAAGACAGCACTACCCCAGCAACTCGAGATCAATGGTCCGACCAGCTGTAGTGCATTTTCTCCACTTAAATGGTTGTGCTTGATCAACAAGAAACATGTCCTCTCCTCATCCTTCTGGCCACATGTTTAGAAATTGGGCTTCTTGCTAAAATTCTGTACATTGTGCTAAATTCACAATTGTTGGGGAAAAGACAGCAGACCTTTGTGGAAAAAACTCCAACCCGGGAAATTCCTTTAATAGTGCGACTTCCCTGGCATGGAAGTTGCAAACAAAATGCTGCCTTTAGTGCTTAAGCAGGTTTTTAAACTACAATTGAATCTACAGTTGATGGTATAAAACATACTCTGTTCATGCTGTAAAGAGAATTACGTGCTTCAATACGGATTTGCTAGTAATCAAAGTTGAGAGTAATGCAGGTTTTCTTCTGAGGAAACAAAGATGCCTTTATAACATCTCTAAAGATGATCACAGCTTTCAGGAAAGAGGAAACATTTTAGACTCAAAAACCTAAAGGTAATGCAGAGCACGATGAACTTGTCAGTTAGATAACATTACAAAGGGAAACAAGCCAGTAAACATAAAATTAAAATGCCTACTCAAAGTATTAATGAATTCAAATGAGAGCTGTGTGAGCCTTTCTGTATAGATCAAAGGCAGTTCGAAAAAAAATCTCATGATCTGCAAATTCACAGAACAGCCAAATATGTGCAGCAGAACAGAGTGAAGTGGAAATAAAAGAGGAGCAGAAAGAGCCTTGTCCCATATTGACAGCTGAGTGACTGCAGCTGCTCCAATCTCAGGGGGTTTCATTTTTTTTTCCCCTTTTGTAAACAGCTGTGGGGAATGAAATGGATGTGACATATCTGCAGTGCATCTTATTATGCTAAAAACCATGGCACATTTTAAACTACTTCTCTAATATCCAGAGATATACTTGTCACTCCAAACAGCATAGCAACAAGCACTGGGCTTCCTCCATACTCTCATTAGATGGCCTTTTCTCCCCCAAAACACTGGCTTTTCAGTGCTGACTGTATGAGGAGGCCAGCAGTAAGGCTTCTTCCAAACAGTGTGCAAGAGTTTAGGCAATAACAGTGCCTGAAATCACGTCAGCTCTCCCTGCCATAGACCAAACATTTTATTCTCACTCCATTAAAATGTCAAAACAGCATTCCCTCTCCTCTGCTGCCCCCTCTGTAAAGGCTTGGCTGCTGGGGACACCATGGCCATTATATTTTCTAAAGCTCATGCCAATGATGCAACCCAGACTCTTGGAGGTATTCACACCACTACCCAAGTGACAGCTCAGAATGATTCTCCTCCCCCACATGGCCATAAGTCTCCCTGTATGGAAAGCAGCGTCCACCTACTCACTGGAGATTTACTCACTTGCACCAAATCCCCACCGATTGTTACCATCTGAATGTCTCATATTGGTCCCGTAAGAAGGGAAACTTTCCTTACAGGATGCCCTGGCTGAGAACAGAAGACGAAGTGGTGGCACAGAAGACTAGCCATGGATGCTCTTCCTTCTAGCTAAAGCAGGACTTGGATCCAGTGGTTCATTCAACCAGGCCCGTATCCAGTCTGAGACCTCCACAGTGCTTTGGTTTCCCCTTCTCACAGGGCTCCCCTAACACCAGCTTCCCTTACCAGCAGCACATCTTGCAAAGCATGAGCAGTATAGGGAAGAAGCAGATCCATGGATGAAAGGTACTGGAGGAATCAGGCTTTGAAAAGCTCTAGAGATTTGTATTCATGTGACACCAGACACACCAGAGCCCTTGATCGCTGCCCATGAAAGCATAAGGGTATTTTTAACATCCCCTCTCCCCCAGGGAAGCATACACAGCTAAAAACATGACTGACACAGGTTTTGGCAGGTGTCTGTCAGGTGCCTGCAGACCAGGGCTGGACTCCAGAAGACACTGAGCAGACACACCACTGCGGTGCACTCACAAGCATGCACGTGCTTGGGAACATTACCCCAAGATAAGCAGTAGCAGAAAAAGCAAAGATGCAAATGCAAAGGTGGCATCTGCTTTTTGAGTTGAACTGTAGCACTAATCAGAGCTAAAATTAACTTCTGAGCTTGCTGGAAAAGGATAACTGGTTCACCAAATGTGATCACATCCAGGAAGTGCTATCGCTAGTCATTCATGGGAAAACAGAGACAATCTCTGAGCACAGTACAGCCAGCTCCCGTTTATCCAGACAGATGAGCTGAGCTGTTAACCCTAGCTATACTCTTAAAAGCAGTCTAATTTTTCACTGACAACATTTACAGCCTAAATTACACTGATTGCCATCTCAGTTTCTGCTATGTCTGGGTTTTCTATGTCCCCGGTTACCCAGCTGACTGTATTTGGAGGGGCAAACATTAGAGGTGAGCTTTTTTTTTTTCTCCTGGATCTGTGGCTCCCCACGCAGGGGGGTGGGGGTGGCGGGAACCCACAGAAAACCACTCTCAACTCACATGGCATAGTTTTTACTTCTGGCTTAAGTTACAGCTCATTTACACGAGGGGAAAGGGTGCGATGGCATCCATGGGTGATGACAGCCGGCAATCTATCTCGGCTAGATATAGTACCGTACCGCAAAAGGAGGCTTTCGGTCAGTTTAGCGAGGTGGTGATTAGCGAGGTAAGTCAGCGCAACGCAGCGGGCTACTTTGGGAGCCTTGCATCATGGTTAGCGTGATTACCCTGTTGTCTCTTTTCCTAGCCAAGATAAATTTTGAACTGAGGCAGATGTGATATCTGTAACCTCCAGCTCGAGCGGATGATCACGTTTCAAAGACATCACCAGTTCCAGCTGAGGCTGCTTTGCTCAGGATGCACTAGACGCCTGTAAGAAATCGAGTGAGTTTCTCCCTACCACGTATCATCATCAGAAAACAAGACCGTCCTTCAAATTGATGACCCTTTGCTGTTTGTGAACAGTAACTAGAGCTATTACTATCCACAGCAACAAGAGGACAGACTTGGCACAAGGAAAGAAAGGTTGGATTCAAGAGCCAAATTTGTTCAGATAAGCAAAATTTATAAAAAACTAAGGAAGAAAACATTTTGATACAACATCTTTCACTGGGCTTTCGCTACTAGAATTGATTGGAGTATTTCTTTTGGTTCCAGTGGGTTTTCTGATGAGCCCTTATGTACATCAACATTTTGGAGAGTTTCCATACTTGCTCACTAGGAATTCACAAAGCGTCCTCCAGAAACCCCTTTTCTAACTGAATAAGCTCAAAAGGCCTTTGTTGGTAGGAGCAACACTTACAAGGATATTGAGTACTTTGATATTGAAAGCAATAGAATGCAGAAGAATCTCAGATGAGACTCAAATTCAAAGCATTCCTTATTAAAATCCAGAACAATCCAAATTTAAGTCATAGATACTTTTTTTAAATTTATTTTAAGAGGACAGGATTGACGAAATCTTGAGTAGAACCATCCCTTTACTTTGCATTTTCTGCTCCCCAAAGTCATCTTTCCCCTTGCACAAAAGGCTACAGCACTCAGTCTGCCACACAGCCAGGAGAAGGTTTCTGTGATAGTGTCTCCAGCCATATCTGACCACGATGGCACCACAGGTCCCTGAAGGGCAGCATATCCTGCATATTTGCTCAGCCTACTTTCATATCTGGAGAATTTCACCTACTTTCCAACTGAATTCAGTCTCTGACTACAGAAATCATGCCAGCTCAATGTCTCAGGCTGATTTATAGACAGTTCTTCATGCTGAAAAGAGAAGACAAGTGGAAAAGCAGCTGAACAAACAGCAGTCCTTAGGGATAACGAACAAGGCAAAACCCAGTGGGTTTGACTAGAACTAATTGCATCCCTTGTCAGCAAAAGCTCAGGAAAGCCTGTTGTCCCACATATGTGTACCCACCATGCTTCTGCATCACTAATGTCAACTTTCCCTCTGTTCAAATCACTGTCTCCTGTGTCAGCCTCAGTCTGCTGCTGTCATTACTGACGCTGAAGGAATTCAATAGCCATTAACCACTAAACCTAGACTAGCAGGAGCCAACCATTACCAATATAGCTATTTCCAAAAAGACAAACAGCACCAGCAGGCTGACAGATTTTTAAAGGGCTGTTTCATGCATTCTACAGCAAAGAACAAAGTATCTTGTCTGACAATTTGTCATGTGTGGTTTTCATTAAATAACGATCACAAAGCCATTTAGCATTCCGCACAAACACGTATTTGACTGCATGCTCAAACAACTTACCTGTAGATCAAATCAGGACTTCAGTGTTAGAGGTAGGAAGAGGCACCCAGCGTCCCCTTCTTTAGAGTTCATAATTTTGCTTTTTCCGTCACACCTCTTTGACCTGAAGGGCATTTTTTTCCCCTTGTGCTTGCTCTTTCATGGGGAACACAGAAGGGAGTCGTGGCTTGTCCCAGCAAACCTGCAGTGTAAATACCCAATGCAAAATACTAGCGAGTACTTCACACAGTGATCTGAAGCACAGAACATTTGATGGTTTACCCAAGATCAGCCTGACCAAATCAGCGGCTGAACTGGAAAAGAGCTTTGACCATCCAGTTTTCAGGAGATGCTTTTACTAATCTCTCCAAACAGGTTTTCTAGATAAAGCAAACATCTGTTGACCATCCAACATTGGCTTCTGCTTGGAGCTACTCATTTTGCTAAAAAATTTCAAGAAAAGGTTTCATTATGGGACTAGTATAAAAATTAATATTCACCCAGAAATAAGAAGATTACTTCCTGGGTGTGAATTTATCACTCTGAAAACACATCAAAACCTAGCAACCACACTAAAAGCAGTGCCTTACTCTCTTGATAGAACATTTCTAGTCAAATTTGGACCCATTATATCAATTCTGCATGGCTTTTGGATGCTTGACCCAGCAAGAATCACAAAGCTTTTACTGACAGTTCTTTCAAAAATTTACTCATCTAGCAAGGTGTGGGCCATCGTTGGAGTGATGATTGTCAGATAATTGGGATTTGTGTTATTTTTAAATCTCCCTTGTATTTTTCAAGACTTTGATCGCTATCCTAGAGCACTAAGTTGTCATTAGCAGTTGATAGAGCTCCTCCTCTAGTTGAGAAGCCTGCAGCAGTGGACCAGACTATAGAAGAGAAGATAAGCCCTCAGTGCTACAAGGAGAGGTGAGTTGTATGCACTGGAGAGATAGTCAAAGGTGTACAAAAATAACTCTTGCAAAGGAGTTACTACAATAAAATGTCACTTCTTCAACAGGTAGTGTGTTTGTTAACTGCAGAAAAAGAGGAGAGTTTCAAACTACAGCTTTGACTTATGACCTTATAAAATGTTGCACACACCACCATTGCTTCCTTTCAACTTCTTAAGTCTACACAGAGTAAATTTTGAAAGGAATCCTTTCACATTTGTCCCTGGAGAAGTCAAATACTTCATTGTAACGTCAGCCCAACTGCAGCACTCCACCCCACTGCGAAAGCAGTCTGGAGATAGAGTCCTTCCAAGACGGAGACTGGAGACAAAAATCACTGTTTGGAGATGGAGTCCTTACAAGAAGAAGATTTGCTAGCAATAAAAAGAACCAACACTTGGAAGCTGGTAGGCAGCTAGTCTCCAAAACAGTTGCCTACTGGTTAGGAAAACACTGGAAGAAGAGACTTAGCCTTCTAGAAACCTCAAAGTGAATATCCATGGAAATAAAGTTAATTGAGGCTATTTGACCACTTCGGCTAGTTCGGACATGACGATGCATTAGAGATCAACCTCCAGAAGTGATGCAAGGAGCACTTTAAAATGCATTTATAGTGGTACTCAGCAGGAATGAAAAGCACCTGCCCAGCTTTGATGCTTTTGGAAATCAGGCTGAGGAACCCACAAGGTGTTTTAGTGGGCAGTCTCCTTCCTCCTTGATTAACTCAAGCAGCCCTGCCCTATTTGTTATCAATTATATGCTGACAAGTCCAGTATCTGGAGAGTAAGAGCTTTTACAAATTCAATGTATGTAGTATTGATTTTTAATTTGAGTGTTACCTTACATGTAACACCCTGAGCCTTGCTCTAAACAGCTACCTAAAAGCTGTGCAGAATCAGCTGTCTCAGAGTTGGGTGGTCTTCACAAGCTCAAATAGGGCTGCATTTGGCAATCTGGGCAGTGCTCATGGCAGACACAGCTCTTCGGCACAGGCTGTACCACACAGTCCAGCACAGCAGAAGCCACCAAGTCCCACACATTTCTAAATCCTCTGTATTACACCATGAGCAGAGACTGAAAAGGACCAGTACAGGCCAGCACAGCAGATGACACGTCCCCCAACATCTCACGCTTACAGCAGCACTTTGCTAAGTGTTACCTAAATGACAAACAAACCTTGTACCACAACTTCTACATCCTCCTTTTTACCACTAGTCATAAAAGAAGAAAGTGACCTAAAATAGCAGGAAAATATTAAAAATGGTGATATGACACACCGATCCCCCTTCTCTCCGACACAGAGTCAGCTCCCCATTACAGATCAAAGGCACAACACGACACAGCCCAAAGAAGTCTTTCCAGGAAAATGTGAAAAAGCATTTTTAAATGCCTTTTTTTTTTTTATTGTTATTCTTTTCAAGTAGTACTTACTGGCAGCTTTTATGTCAATACAAAAGCTCTGTTATAATCTTCAGTAAATGCCAAATAATATTAAATTGATTAACTCTAAATTACAGCATATCACAGCCATGTAATTGCCAAGAGAGATTTATCCAGATTAGCTAAACTGAACTCAAACGTCTAAAAAATATTTTCATGTGCGCATTCACTATCTTCCAATTTTGCTTTAACGCCAATGTGTAAATTTGCAATGCGTTATTTGCGTATGGCACTAGAGGTGTAATAACATCACAAACTCCATAGTGCTTCCACTTCAGGGGTTTTGTAGAAAGAAATCGCCTAAACAGCTACACGTACACTGGAGTCTGAGATTAAGAGTACAAAGCATCAAGTAAATTAAATGACTCTACAGCCCTGCACCTGCAAGCTACTCTAGCAGAGAGTCTAGATGCCAAGAAGATACCTTCAAGAGCATCTTGGAGAGCAGTTCCACAAGGTGAGTGCTGGATGGGTCAGGCAGAACGATACCACTTGCAACCCACTGCTATCTCCACTTAGATAAAAAAACCTCTACAAAATTGTACACCTGCCTTTCAACAAGAACTGTATCTACAAGCTTTATTTTTAAGCCGGGCATACTGCAGACTGCCACTTCAAACTGTGCTCTCTTTGCCCTCTTATACACAATCCATGCACGCACAAGGTTTTAGTCTGTCTGGTGTGCTTTTTGCAACTCCACCAATAATGTTTCCCAAGGCTAATTTTTTACATTACAACATTACTAATTAGAGGAGGGACAGTTAATTGTAATCTTTTTTTTTTTTTTTTTTCCTGGAACATCTTTTCATCCTATGTTGGATATCAAAGAAGCACAGTTCTTTCCCACTATGGTCAGGCCTAGAAAAAGAGGTAACGAATTTTTATTTTTTTTTTAGGAACAATGCTAATTAGTGTTTTTTTCTAACCAGTCTAAGTTACACATTCAGAGGACAGTAATGTAGTAAGACCACATTTGGTCTACGGAATATTTACTGAACTGCTAGCACCAAAGGGAGCAACTGAGCTGTATCCATGTCTTCTTAAGTCTTGAAAATGTTCATATATGTAACTTTTTAAATTCCATGTTCGTGAAAGTGCTTGTGGATGAGAGACATAACACTATTTCAAACACCAGAGTCCTCCATGAAGACGCAAGGGCAGACGCTATATACATGTCTTAAAAGCTCACTTGCTGGCAGCCCAGAAGATTGCCAGTGTTGTCCAGGGTCAGCGTTCGTTGTTGATTTTTTTCTTATTTTTTTAATTTTAGAAAGGACCAAACACTTTGTTCTGTAAGAGAGATTTTTATCTCTTTAATATCTCCTTCAAAAAAGGCTGCTCTAGTCTCCCACAGAAGGAAATGCAATAGCTCATGTTCTGCATTACATGAAGCATTTGTGCAACTCTCCTTTTCCTAACCCGCTCCAGAGACTGTAAGAAAGATGACATTTAAACCGTGTTATATTCTGCTACGTTGCCATGCAGCTGGAGCCATCAGCCTGCCATGCTTCCAGGCCTGCAACCTGACTCAGGGTAAGTCAGATGGGTCAAAGTGGCAGGAATTCCCTTCAGGGAGGTAAATCCCAGGGAAAAAAGAAAGTCCTCTTGGCCCATGGCAGAAGGGGAAATCACATGCCAGCTCTTTAATTAAAGTTACAGCAAGTCAAGTAGCTGATACTTTTCCCCTCTCCTGGTAAGGGGGATGAGACATTGTTCACAAGAGTGTTCTGTCGTGCCTCGCTGATCAACCGGCAGGCCAAGTCCAGGAAGAGTTTTTCCACATTATCCGATTCTTTTGCTGAGGTTTCCAGATAGTACATGTCCTGCGCTTCGGAAAACTCTGCAGCTCTTTGCTGGGAGACTTCCCTCTTATCAGCTAAATCAATCTTATTACCTGCATTAATAAAAGATTTTAGAAAAGGAATTAATTGACTTGCAAAACATGAGAAACAGAAGTTGATAAGGGATAAAGAAGAGTTTGGTGTTGTATGTACGTATGGACAGTGGTTTTGATGTGCAACTCTTAGTGCGCGCTCTGCCCTCCAAATAATGGATTCCCTGACACACATGACCAAGTTCATTTAATATTAGCTCATTTAATGGAATATGCCCTGTGAACATCCAAGTCAGTTAGCTTTAATTTAGCACCAGTGCATCTGTTTGCTGCTATCAACCAACA
Organism: Scopus umbretta; assembly: GCA_013400535.1. NCBI lineage: Eukaryota > Metazoa > Chordata > Aves > Pelecaniformes > Scopidae > Scopus > Scopus umbretta. The sequence continues at coordinate 51,629 of VZTL01028167.1, read as the reverse complement.
TTAAAGGATTTCCATTTTAATCTCTATTGAAAATTCTCCTGTTCTTGCTCCGAGGAGCACTTAAAATGTCAATTGTAGCATGTGAGAGACTAAACGTGATATTTCTCATGTGATTACAAGCTTTAAAAGAAGCCTGGCACGGAAGGCTGCTTTCCTATTTCAATATTCCTATGAAGGATTTGGCTGTTGAGGATGAACAGGCTCGTGGGGCACTCGCAGAGCGAGGTCAGGCAAGAAAACAGCTCCTTCCTTTGGAGAGCTCGGTTTAGCAGAGAGTTGATTAATGCCTCAAGCAAGCGTCTGATATGATTATACCCTATTACCAGCCACTTCACTTCAAACATGATGTTTTTGCCATAAATTAATCTTACAAAGAAGATAATAGACCAGGACCTGTGATAGCAGGGGGCTGTGTCTACAGACTCAGCAGGTTCAGGAGGAAACACCTCCTGGACTTGCTTCATCCAGCAATTTTGTGGGAGGAAAACGCCACTGCTAGTGAGAGGAAGATTGCACTTCCACTGGCAAGGCACCTCTCATTGCCCTCCTCTTATCCAAGATGCCCTTTCTCTCCTGATAAAGCAGTTTCTTGGACCTGCGGCATACACTGAAGTTACCTTTCTAAACAAATTATCACTCAACACAAGCGGTTTATGGGTGTCACCATCTTCAAAGAGTGTGTTATGGCTGTTATCATCTATATTTTGTGCTGTAGATGCTGATAATTAACTTAATGTTCCCTAGAAATTCACATATACATTTGTTAGTCATTTATTAATTATTTCTGCATCATTTGTATACGTGCCGTATCCTTCGCGTGGAGTATAATGAGTTTCTTGTATAGAAGCTCCTTAAATGCCAAAGCTCACTTGCAATACCACTGGGGCACATAAAACTCAAAAGATTTTTAAAGCCACCTTAAACACATTTTACAGTCCTCTAGATTTTTTTTTTTTTAAACAACAGATTATTAAAGGAGATAATGACACTGCAGTATGAAACTTCTTGGCTTTCCCCAAGTTATTTTTCCATTGTTCTTTATATATCCTTGGGCCTTTAAAAGCCAAGTCCTAACTATCAGATGCTGAAAGTAGAGCATGGAAAAGCATGTGTAGGCAAAATAACCTTCACCTTGCTTGTAGCAGGCAGATGGCCTGAGGTCTGCTTTAGCTCGAGTTGAAGCTCTATAGATTAACATTACATTCAGTTATTTATTTTTAGTTTCCCTAAAATCCATGGAAAAATATCCAATTTTCCAGCTCTGCCCCACCTATGAATGCTACACTCCACACAACCATCACATCCCGATGTGGTTCCCAGATCCTGACCTGAGACAAGACTCTGGTTGTCCCACAGCTATGGGGTACAGCAACCCACAGGCAACTCCAGCTTGAGCAGATCCTTATACATTTGTAAAGATCTGAACTGGGAGTTCAGAAGGGAAACTGCTCTGTTCTTAGCTCAGTTGGGAGCTGTGCCATCAAAACTTCAGTCCCGTATGGGAAGTATCCACCTCTGCGTGCAGTAGCCTTAGACCTGAGACAGGACCGCATTTCAAGAAGAGGCTATGATGTCCTGAACACCACGATCAGCATCTTGGGGTTATTTGCAGAAGGAATAAAGTCCAAGCACTGGGTTTAAGGCACTGGCTGTACCCTGTGCCCACCTGCAGTTACAACTGGTTGGCAACAGAACCTGCTGCACCAGTTCGAGCATCCTGCACCACCAGTTCACACAGATGCCACGTTCTCCTCCTGCTAACACCTCCATCTGCCACCAAACCCCTGACACGCACAGCTCGCCCCCTCATCGCATCACTACCCCACTAGGGACGATCGTCGCTTACCCACTAGCACGGTTATGACCTTATTGCTGGCATACTGCTCGATTTCTCGCAGCCACTCGGGGAGACACCGGAAGGATTCTTCACAGGTGATGTCGTAGGTCAAGATTAACGCGTTAGCGCTGCGATAGTAACTCTGCGTGATGGACCGGAATCGCTCTTGTCCTGCTGTGTCCCAGATCTGCAGCTTTTGGCATAATAAGGAAGGGTGGTAAAAAAGGGGGGGGGGGGGG
>VZTL01028167.1:29570-41055 GCA_013400535.1 Scopus umbretta | reverse complement strand
CGCCTCCAACAGTCCTTCCTTGGGAGGGTTCATTGCCACACACCAGAAGGCCCCAGCTACAGATCCCAGTCCCACCATACAGTTGTGATCGGCTTATAGTCAAACAGCCAGAAAGTACAAGATAAAACTGAGACAGTCTGAGTCTGCTTGGCAGGGCATGCCAGAATGGCTTCAAGCACCACCAAGAGCCTGGTGGACCTGAAAGCAAAAGAGGTGGAAGACTGACTCAGCTGCTTCACATCTATGTGATCCTTGGCCTTTCCAGCAGCCTAGAGAAAGGGTAGCCACACCAATTAGTGACTAATGACCTGCATCACATCAGCAGATGGTTAGCAGGGAGATAGCTGAGTCACTACATGGACAAGTCACATTGCCTGGGCCAGTGACACAGCACAGCACTTGCCCAGCTGCTTTGCTGAGCTGGAGCTATGGTCCCCTGCAAAATGCTACCAAAGAGCAGCAGCTGGAGCTGTCCTGAAGATGCTCTAACCTCACCTTGCTTCCACATGCAAGACCTTGCAGCTCCTTCCTATCTCATAATACAGTGAAAGAATGGGACCTTAAAAAGCAGCCTCAAAAAAAAATGCCCTTTTCTATTTTCTGGGTTTTTATTGTATAATTGTTTTCTATCTCCATGCCTGGCTTTCCCAGAGTGGGACTGGATAACAACAGTATTAAGAACATGTTGACAGTGCTCTTACAATGAAGGCTAAATGTTAATATACAGTTTCAAGCTTTCACACTAGCCAACGTGAAGAAAAATGTGATCATCCACTAAAAGCTATTTCAAGACTAACGAGACTTACTCAGCACTGGATAATTATCCCTGGGATGCTTCAAATCCCAGAGGGCACTGCTCCCCCCCCGAGGGATTTCAGTTCTATTACTTGTACCCTAAACAATCCAACTTTCAAATTTATCTTCTCAGGAAGCTTAAAAATAAACTTCCTCTGCAGATCTTTGAGCTCAGAAGCACTAAATGGCTCAGACATACCCTAGAGTTATGTCTGATCCCCTTCGTTAGGCTCCAAGACTAATCATATGTGATAATGACCCCAAATGGGAACCAGAAGACGAGCCAAGGCCATAAAACAAACACCACAACATTGACATTAAATGCCAGAACTGAAGAGACACAAAAAGTAGGGGCACAGGAGGGGAAAAATCAATGGACTGAGCAGTAGGGAAGAGAGAGAAGTAGTCTGGGAGGTGGAATGGGCAGGTGAGGCTGACCATCGCTACCCTGTCATTCCCGTGTTCCTCCCTCCGACGTGCACACACGCTAACCTACCACGGCATCAGGGCTGAACACAGAAACATTGCATCACTTACCGTTATGAAATTTCTCCTGCAAGCCAAGCCTTTCAGCCAAGTGACCTTTGCTGCTGACTCAGGCTCCGCAACCCGCCCTCTCCCCAGGGAAGATGTGTCTCAACCTCTGCCCTGCTTGCCACGGTCAGGGAATGTGCATCTCGGCAATACATCACACTTTGTATTTATGGATTAAAAGAAAAAAAAAAAAAGCAGAGTGCAACATCGCTTGGTTTTAGGGGTTTGGTTTTTTTCTTTTCTGTTTTCTTGTGTTTGCAGGCACAGGGCTCTGCCTTGCATCACTGCAGTGGTTGAAGGCGTTAGGGCCACAGCTGCCTGTCCCACCCTTTGGTAGAGACAAGACCCTGCAGCAAGGGCAGGGGATGGGATGCCTGTCCATGCCTCAGCCACCCCTCACCACGTTTGTTTAAATCACAAATGGGGCTGGCTACAGCAGAGGCATGCCCTGTCATGAGATGAAACAGCAGAGCCTGAAGCTGGCAGCAGAGCAGAAAATTGGGTTTCACAGGCATTTTTCCTAGAGGCAGTTTATACCGCTCGCACCCCATCCAGCCCTCGCAGCTCATGATCCCCCTGGGCTGTTCCCACCAGCCTCGCAGGGGATCAGTTTTGCAGGGTTTTATTTCATTTGGGTAGCTGCTCAGCTCCATTCCATCATGCAGCCCCACACATGGTCACCGCAGGCAGGAATGAGGAGACAAGAGGGGTGAATCAAAGCGCAGCAACCACCTGGAGAGGTGGTCCATCTGCAGGAATGCAGCCAAAGGACACCAGGACACATTTCAGACTTAGCTGGTTTTCTTTACTTCAGCAAGATAGTGCAGTAAATGCTCTTGGTATTTTTTAATGATTAATTCCAATTCAACTAAAAGGTTGGTGAGATCCACCCAAAACAAAAGCACAAGGGCTTTCACCCCTCCTTCTCCCATGCAAGCGCATACAAGCAAGCTCCAACCCCCATGGAGACATCCAAAAAAGGAGGTGCAGGAGCCATGGGCTGCCTTCCCCATACAGTGAGCACTGCTGCAAAGGCAGACACGCACCACTCCTTCCCGATTCTCCTGGTGTCTTGGTGACTAGAAACTCTCCCATAGTGCGGTCAGCAGGACTTGGTCCTCTGTTTCACCCTGCCATGGATTCTTCACTGCCTATAGATGTTGAACAGCAGCACAGATGGAGGAGAAAGACACGCTCCCGCCTGCTTCTCCTGTTCACCACAAGCCACAAGGCAAGGCGTTTATCCACAATAAATACATGCTTCAGGGAATAAGATATCCAGGTATGTTTTAGTTTATTCCCCTGCATGATGTCCTCTCCCTGCATTTGCTCCATTCACCTCTTGGCTCTCCCTGATCCACTTTGGTTTACTTGACAGCATTTATTGTCATCTGAACCAATTATTTTATCTTCTGTTTGCAGTGTTTTTTCACCCATTAGTTTGGATGGGCACAGAGTGTTCCTCCTCATCTCTGACCTGCTCTGACCATGCCATGCTCAGCCTCTTTGTGTACCAATTAAGTGGCAGAAACACAAGGCAAAGGTCCAAATACTCTCTCAGAGACATGAATGCCTTTGGAGTGATCAAGTTCTCCTTCAGATGGATGAAACCACCATTCTGCCTGTCCCTCATCACCTTTCACACTAGGACCATCCTTTGCCCAAAACAACCAGCAAGTATAAGTAAAGCTTTTAGCTGATAAAGAAATCTCTGGCACTTCTCTCTTGACTCCTTTGCTTGAGGAAGACTTTCCACATCTAGGCGTGATGAGAGCAGGCTCTATGATGATGGTAATTTTGCCCCAGTTGTTTTGGCTCATGGAGCCAAAAGTAGAGTGGGAGATTTCAAAAGAGCAAGCCTTTCTTGGTTGACCACAAGGTGTGCCCACCTCTGCCTGTCTTTTACCCTCCCTGAAGATCACAAGATGCTTAGGAAACACGATGGACAGCCTTTGTCTGAAGTCAAAAAACTTTTATGTCTAAAAGAATGTTTTGACACTTTCATTTTAGAAGAACAAAACAGAAACAACCTGTGGTTTCTAAACCTCCATGGTATCTCAGTCCCCTTCTGAGTTAGAGGCACAAGAGTCATGGAGCAGCAGTTCACATCTACGCAGGGCCCAGCAACAACCAGAGCAGGGAGCCCGTGGCATGTCATGGCATCACCTTCTCTCATCACCAGTCTCACTCAGGGGTTTTCACTTCCTGTAGCCTGAAGAAGCATCAGAAGGCTTCGTGGGCATGTCCTGCTTACGAGCCATGGTTGGGTGACCACTGTCCTCAAATCAGAACAGGTCAAATCAGAACAGGCTTAGTGCAGCCAGGTGATGCAGACCCATGCATGCCTATACAATTATAGAATCACAGAATCATTTAGGTTGGAAAATACCTTTAAGATCATCAAGTCCAACCGCAAACCCAACACTGCCAAGTCCACCACTAATCCATGTCCCTAAGCGCCACATCTACATGTCTTTTAAATACCTCCAGGGATGGGGACTCAGTCACTTCCCTGGGCAGCCTGTTCCAATGCTTGACAACCCCTTCCCTGAAGAAGTTTTTCCTAATACCCAATCTAAACCTTCCCTGGTGCAACTTGAGGCCATTTCCTCTCGTCCTATCACTTGTTGCTTGGCAGAAGAGGCCAGCACCCACCTCGCTACACCCTCCTGTCAGGCAGTTGTAGAGTGTGATAAGGTCTCCCCTCAGCCTCCTCTTCTCCAAACTAAACAACCCCAGTTCTCTCAGCCGCTCCTCACGAGACTTGTTCTCCAGGCCCTTCACCAACTTCGTTGCCCTTCTCTGGACACGTTCCAGCACCTCAATGTCCTTCTTGGAGTGAGGGCCCAAAACTGAACACAGTATTTGAGGTGCGGCCTCACCAGTGCCCAGTACAGGGGCACGATCACTTCCCTGCTCCTGCTGGCCACACTATTCCTGATCCAAGCCAGGATGCTGTTGGCCTTCTTGGCCACCTGGGCACACTGCTGGCTCATATTCAGCTGGCCGTCAACCAGCACCCCCAGGTCCATTTCTGCCAGGCAGCTTTCCAGCCCCTCTTCCCGTAACATGTAGCATCGCATGGGGTTGTTGTGACCCAAGTACAGGACCCGACACTTGGCCATGTTAAACCTCATACAATTGCCTCAGCCCATTGATCCAGCCTGTCCAGAACCCTCTGCAGAGCCTTTCTACCTTCAGTTGGATCACCCTTCCTACCTTCAGTTGGATCACTCTCATCCAACTTGGTGTTGTCTGCAAAATTACTGAGGATGCACTCGACCCCCTCGTCCAGATCATTGATAATGATATTAAACAGAACCAGCCCCAATAACTGAGCTCTGGGGAACCCCACTTGTGACGAGTCGACAACTGGATTCACTCCATTCACCACAACTCTTTGGGCCCAGCCATCCAGCCAGATTTTTCACCCAGTGAAGAGCTGGTTAAAAAAAAAAAAAAAAATACAATACTACCCACAGCTGCAAAGGCTTCTCCACATTTCAGGATAAAGTCTGAAATTATATTAAGCCAGGAATGCTGATAATTTGCATCTCAGACCTATCCCACCTCAAATCCTCATTTACAAGCTACTGCTTCAATTAGGCACAGAGAAGGATCTGCAGCCTCTTCCACCTGCTGCCTCTAACCAGTAGGTCAGGATGGGTTTTGATGTATTTATACAATTCTTAACAAACAAGTTTTTTCTGTTCTTCACCATCCAACAGCTATCAACAAAAATAAATTTACCTAAATATCTCAAGTTCAAACAGCAGCAGTTATGTATACAGATACCACATTGATCGCACATGCCATATGAGCCAGGAAATTCAACGCTAAGGCTAATATTTCAAGCAGAAAATTATTCCTTGCAGGCCAGCAAATTGCAGGGAACTCGGGTCTGGACATGCTGCTGCATTACGTAACTCAGGATAAAATATTTTCATTTCCAAAGCACCTGCCAACCCAAGCAGGCTCCTGCACTCGGCAAGCGCGAGCCCAGCTCATGCCCCTCTGCAACCCAGCAGCCTGGGTTTCCTCCTACCCCCTTGTCCACCTTCCTCACTCCTCCTCTTTACAAGGTTTAATTTCACTTCCATCCATAGAGGAAAAGCTAAGCGAGACTTCATCCCCACAAAAGCCTGGAACGCCCACACCATGGCCCTGCTCTGTGCTAGTGGTGGCAAAGCCACAAGGGATCCACGCTCTCAGCTAGCTAGGACACTAAAACTCCAGGGATGTCTTCCCCAAATTCAAGAGAGAAAAATTTATTGCAGGCGCATGGGAGTTACAGATGCCAGCATTTCCCATCTCCGCCCATCACACTTGCTGTTCCAGGCAAGCAGCATCCACTTGCCTGCACACTGGCAATCCTAAACATGCCTTCTCATCAAGGACAGTCCCTCATAAGGAGAAAGTCCCAAGTGCCAAAACACCATGACTCTAAGTATGATCTCCCGGGCAGAAACGCAGCAGCTTTTATCCCCCCCACACGTCACCTACAAAGTATTAGCGTGCACACCTCCATGGTGCATCGGGCTTGCAGTGTGCTCACACTACCACTGACAAACTCAGGCTCAGTAAGTCCATCCAACACTTCCAGGATGCATCAAAGAACTATGCATGCAGTGCAGGGAGGCATGGGGCTTCCCCGTGCATGGCAGCCCCATCAGCACTGGCTGACTAGCTGCCAGTCATTTAAAAGTCTAGACACATTAAAAAAAATTGCATCCAAACTTCCCAGCTAAAAAAAAGCAGTATATTATGAAAACCTCAGCCGTACACAAAAATTTTATTTGGAGAGATTCCTGCTCCTCAATCCTTTGCTCAGGGTATTTCTCCTAGAGAAACCAAGCGAGCTGAGTAGTTGCAAGTTCTCATATACCACAGGTATGTTTTATCTCACAGAAATATTTCTAGAAAACACAGAAAAGCTGAAGTTGAGAGGCTTTGCATCAATGACTGCACAGAGCACACAGCCCTTCCCCTTACCTCTTTTCCCACCAGGGAAAATTTGCAGCTCACCAGACTGTCCTGGTCAGGTCATGGCTCATACATTACTTGGCCATCAGGAGCTTGTGCAAGTGCTATGGAGGAGCTCACTGATCAGCGATTACAGGCATTTCACCATAAAACAGGCAGGTAAATCTAGCATCAACATCATCCCAAGGAAGAGCTCAGAGCAGGAGCTCTGCTTTACTGGGCAGAAGGAGCTCGGTGGAGCAGGATGCTTAACGGTGATGCCCACACCTCACACGAGAGGGCCCAGCTTTGCCCCAGCCCATGGCTGGACATAGCTCTACTCACTTCCAGAGATAACCGACTACAGCCTGCCCTCCTTGTCTGCCTACTCTGCTTAATGGCAGAAGTTACAGATCTCAGATTTAGGAGCATTCTTTCGATTTTCATGTGCTCCTGGCATCCCCTGATGGTGAACAGGTCTTGCATCCATGCTGTCCACCACTGGGTAAAGTCTTCTGTGTGGCTTTGCTAGTATGGGTGTCAAGAGCAGCGTTAGCACACAACATTAATAATTTTTTGTGGGATGGTGGAAGGATGGGTGGTGTTTGGGTTGGACACATCCTTGAAGGTCTCAGTGCCACCAAAGCCTCTTCAGGAGAGGCCATGCAAGTCACAGCTTCTGCGGTCCAGTGTCCTCATTTAACTTTTCCTCCTTCTGGAGGGTGGGGAGATTCAGTGACATTTGTAACACACTTCGGTGTTGGGACCGGCCATGGAAGTGCAAAATAACATTTGCAGACAGCAAGTTATATACAAATATATCTGAGGATTGAACCATTAATCAATGATGATTCTCATGCAGATAAAGGAACTAATCTGATTTCTGTATTACTCAGGAAGAATGAGATACACACACAAAGTACTTGCAAAATAACAAATAGAGAATTAATTTCTTTAGGATTAAAAAAAAAATGCTGACATGCACATCCACAATGCCACAATAGTTGGCTGGTGACCAAACCACACAGCAGCAGTAACACACCCAGGATGCACACCATCTTTGGAAAACTGTTTCCAAGCAGGAGAACAACTCCACACTCCATTTACTGGCAGAATCTGGGTTCTGACTGCAGAAAAGTCTGTGCAATCTTAACACATGCTTTTATAAACACCTTTCAAGACATGCTTGGACATGGAGACACAGTACTACATGCTCAAAACAACACTGGTTGTGTGGTTTTGGCCACATTTTAGCAAACCATGCAACCACCAAGCTGTACGCTCCGCAGCAACACATTTTTGCATGGAAGCAGTTAAAGACTCAGCCAGCACAGCAGGCAGGCTGACTTCCAAGCGTGAAAAACTGCATTGCCAGAAATCCAGCCAAAAATGCTGTTTTATCTGCTCAAAAACAACAGCCTCTTCCCAAAGGAAAAAAAAATAAAAATACAAAATTATTTTTTAAAACTACAGCCAAGCATTAAGTGGAATGTGTCTTACATGGAAAAGCCAAGAAAGCTTCTTAAGTCCAGCTCACTACAACGGGACATGAAGCTCCTGCACCAAGACCTGACCCGCTGAAACAGGGAAACCCATCAGGACCTTAAGTGAGAATTTCTCTGCCTTTAGAAACCAGGTGCAGGATCAGGCTGAGCCCCAGGTGTCTCACATGAGCTGGGCAAGGCTCATGGGGTCAGCAGCCCTACAAGCAGGGAGGCAAAGCTGGAGGAGAAATGATTTGCCCTTAGTGCAGAAGACAGACATGTACATGTTAACCAGGTAAAAGGCAAAGGAGTCTCGTAATACATTAGTTTGCTGGGCTGGCATGGGGGGTTTGAGTGGTGTCATAGGCATACATGGAGATGTTTTGACACCAGGTGACAGGACTCTGATAAAACACTTGCAAGATGAGACAGTTTGACACCAACGTTTTGACAAGACACAAGAAAAGCTAACACAACTAAAGGGTTTCAATAAAATATTTACAAGAACATCGTGACTTAAATGAGGTTGCAAACACAGAAGTAGCAGAAGTGTAAGTATGTCGTTAACCAATGACATAAGTCCCATAAATGTACTGTGAAAAATGAATATGTACATTAGATAGTTTGGGTTATAAAAGCATGTCCAAGAAAGTTTTCTTAAGTTTTGACTACAATGACATGTCTTACTCCTGTTTACCATCTTGTTTTGATTGTGCCAGAGACTGTGGTATGAACAAACTGAATATTTTTGCTAATAAGGTTTTGTTTTGCAAGAATGCTTTTCAATTAAAAAAAAACCAAACAAGCAGTTATTTCCATCTCTTGATTTCTGCTCAAGTTAGCTTGTGATTTACTGGGACTTACATCACTTCTCCATCAACCCTAGTAGAAATAACAAGTAATTAAGCCTCATTTAATCTTGTTTTCACATGGCTGAGATCAGTGTCTGCAAGGCTGCACTTGATACCCTGCAGCTTGGCCTGTGGGGTCCATGCAGCATCATGCATGATGCTCCTGTGCCATCTCATGCCATGCCACTGGTGAGGCCACACTGGGCCAGGACAACAGTGTCCAGCAGTAGCAATCAAAAAGCTAAAAACTACCTGCTATATTAAGATGAAAGTTTGCTGTTTGTTCAGAATGGACAACAGGATCCACAACCCCCTCCCCAACTTTTAGCTCTTGGTTCTGTGGCTTGGGACAGATCTATCAGACCTAAAGGTAACTTTCTTGAATTACAATAATAAATTAGCAATACCAGCAGTAAAGAGAAGAGGTTATAAGCAAGATAAAATTCAGAGTCATAGAATGGGTTGGGTGGGAAGGGACCTTTAAAGATCATCTTGTCCAAGTCCCCTGCAACAGGCAGGGACAGCCTTCACTAAATCAGGTTGCTCAAAGCCCTGTCCAGCCTGACCTTGAACACTTCCAATGATGAGGCATCCACAACTTCTCTGGGCAACCTATTTCAGTGTCTCACCACCCCCATCATAAAACAAAACAAAAAACCCCCCAAAACTACCTTGCACACTATTTTTGACAACTATTTCATCACCCATTGAGATGATCATAGCAATATTCAGACAGCTAGACCTCCTGAGGAGTAGACACAGTACCTACCATTCCTCTATACCAGATTCAATCTGCATCCAGTATCACCATATCTCCAAAGAGGACATGTGTGTTCTCCTACTACAGCTACATGCACATGTGCTGGTTCTTTTAAAATGCCAAGCCAAAACTGCAAAAGCCAAGACACTACAGCTTTAAGAACTGTACCTGCACTCAGAAGCTGCAGAAAAGAAGGAAAAAAAACCCCCAAAAAAATCTCACATTCCTCCAAAGCATTTGGACTGATGTTTCATTGTAAGGAGCTCGACCCCTAACTAGCACTTCTGATATTTTATGTTGCAGCCTGAAGCACAGCAAAGAAGCCTTCCTGAGACAATTGCTTGAAGAAGCTTTCTCCAGGAAGGAACACAAAATTCTTACACAGTACAGGTAACCCATCTTCAATCAGTCTCTTACATCTGCATTTGTTTTTTGTGGGGCAGCATCTTCCTGGTGACTCAAGAGGGAGGCTGGCATCCCTAGGTAAAACTTGGAGGCATGCCCTCTAGTTCAAGAGCACAGCCTGCTACTACAGAGTAGGATTGTTAAGAGAAAAGGGGTTTTTGTTTTTTTGGTTTTGTTTTGCTTTTTAAACTTATATGAGGAAATAAAAAAAGCGATCCTGTGTTTCAGCTGGAGGCTCCACTATCACAATCACACGTGCAACACCAGCCAGCCACATGGGAGCTGTGCATCACACCCCTCTGCCCGCTACAGGAGGAAAGGTGGCCATTTGCAACAGCACGTTTGCATTTAGGAAGGACTTCTGCCTCAGTTACGCACTTCAAAGGAAGGTTTCTCCTCCAGAAATAATAGCTTTTTTGAACGTGAAGTGATGGAGGAATAAAATAGAGTTAAGTGTTACAGGCTCCTGTTAAGATGGCAGAGGCAATGCAATAGCATTGGCTATTTAATCCTTACAGGGAGGGAGATGGAGACGGTGCTGGAGCAGCTGAGGACAGCCTGGGGAAGCTCATCTCCCAGGTCCCCATTTCCTACAAAGATGAGCCTGAAATCCCAAAGCAGAGGGCCCCTCTGCTGCTAAGATCAAGTTTGGGGTAACAGGTCTAGGCTAGTCCTAAGGCTGATTATTGCCCCCAATACATCATCTCCTCTTATTTCCAGATGGGAAATGGAAATGTAAAAACATGTTTTACCTGTAACATCATACATGCTCGTGCACCCATCCATATATGCTTCTGCTTCCTAACAAAACTGCATCACCAGCAAAAGATGCTAAAAATGCTCAGTTTGATGGAAACCCCCCAACTGGGATCAGCCAGCCCGTCTGGCAAGCAGCTGAGCTGATGGAGAATATGCTTTGCATTTCTGCAAAGAAACACTTCAGTACAGCTTTAGCTGGGAGTGTCTGCCAGAGAAGCAGATATTTCATGAAAACAAATTCTTCAGAGGGGGAAGAAAGTGGAAATAATAGAGACTTAGGTGTAGCTTCAGGGCTGGTTTAAGCTGATCTAAGCCCTGCTGCCTACAAAAAGAAGGTCCCAGCCCTGCCCGCACAGCCCTGCCTGCACCCAGCACCCTGCCAGCTGCAGGAGGGACCCAAACCAGATGGGAAAAAACTTGATTTTACAGCCCTGGTCCCAGAACTTTGTTTCTGTGAAAAAGTAGCTTTACTACAACTAGTATCTCTATAATGGTCATTTCGTATCATAACAGCTCCTGAGTAGGATTTTTATAAGGATACCAGAGGTCTCTTCATAGAGTAAGGCACAGTATTCATTTTCTGGTTAAACTTTAGCTCACATGCTAATGTGCAGCCTGTTTTCAGTTCCCCTTATAGTTTCAGGTGGTTACAGTACTTTTTGTTTGTCCTAAACCACCACAAAAATACAGTTACTCATCTAGGGCAGCTATCTGCTGTTAAAACCTCATTTCAGCTTTGGGCCAGCTGCAGTTCAAGAGGCTGCATGGGTTAAATTTGACACTAAAAGAAATCCCAAAAAGCAAAAAAGCAGCTCTTTAGTGGAAGCTTTCTGCTCTAGGTCTCCTACCACCGCAGGGGCATTACTCATACAGCTTACCTAAAAGCCTAAAATCTGAAAAAATACCTTAAAAAAGAAGTGTTCCAGGGGCAGGGT
>VZTL01028167.1:8322-29514 GCA_013400535.1 Scopus umbretta | reverse complement strand
GTTTTTTGTGTGTGTTAAATCTATATTTGGCACCCTGGGGAAATTCCTCAGCAGAAGATAGCAATTTTTAAAAGAGGATAAATGCCGGCATTCGAGCTTTTCTGACAGGAACACCACCCCCAGGCTTTCAGTTAGCGTGAAGCGCTCAGACCCAGAGCCAACAAGAGTCCTCACATGGACCAGGCATCAAGAGTCACGTCCATCACACTTTCTGTCGTTGCAAAACCTTGCCCTGGCATAAGCATAGGAAAAGGTTTATTGGCTCATAAAGTCTCTAAGCTGTTTGTATCATGTGTAAACCAACGTTTCAAAGAGTCTGAACCTCATCACTGTTCAGCAGCACCGATGGGTCCCACGATGGTTTTTGTCCTGTGGGAGCCAGGACCCCTCAGTAATAACACTGTCTCAAAGTGGGCAGGGGGAAGACTTCAGTACAATACAGTAATTCTGAACCAAGGCACTGTTCTTACCACAAATCATGGAAATATCAATATCCTCCAGCTCTCTACAGCTCCCAAGCAAACATGCAAATTAAATCCTGCCGAATGTACATGAGAAAAACAAATAACACCTGATGTTTCCCAACTCTGTTAGCAACATGGCCTTTAAAAAAAAAAAAAAAAGATTTAATCATAGGAAGGATAGGGAAATCACATGGCTCAGCAGTTTCATTGGTTGTCATGGCAAATGAAAATCCCTGACTCTGACTTGTGTGTTTTAGAGGAAAGGAGACAACAAAAATGCCCTTTTTTATGACTAGAAAGGAATGTTTTCCTAATAATCATTTGTGAACCCACTGCACATTATGTATAAACAGCTGCTCCTTCCCAGGAAAAATGTTTGCTGTTTCTTACTGAGCAACTCTCAGGGATCCAGGCAATTTGGCCCCAGCAGACGTTCAGGCCTGGGTAATGAGAATCATGTGCTTTTGTATGTGGTGACTTCTTGCCTGCCAAAGGGAGCCTGAACTAGCTGGGGGTCTCAGCTCCACGACGGCTCCGCCACCGGCTCCCCAGGGAGGCTGCCGGCACGGCCAAGGGAACCTGGCAGCAGCACACGTCCCCTCCCCTGCTCCCACACCCAGCATTGCCGCGGCATTTCTTGCCACGTGTCCAATATAACAGGAGTTTCTTCATGTGTTCTCAAAGCAAGCCAAAACCACGGGTATTTGTGTGTGTTAGTCTGCCAGAGAGGTAACAGCAGCAAAGACACCCTGGCGTTTGCTCCAACGCAGGCAATCCAAAGCACCTCGCACCCTGCCTGCACGACGAGCCCCGCACACCTTTCATTACAGTAGATTTTCTGAACATAGGCGGGAGATAATTTGGCTGCAACTTCAGGAGCAGGTCCCCAGAGAGCCTTCTCCTTGCAGCCACACTGCCTTTTGGTTTTGGCTGCATGCTAAAAATCTGGGAAGTTGAGGATATCCACACAGCAGATTTACATCACTCATTTCACCGCCAGCTCTTATTCGGTTGGTTTTGTCTCCAGCCCTTCCCGCCCTGCAAATCTTTCTCTTCACTCCTGGACTCAAACGCAAGTCCTTTTGTCTGGAAGGAACAACAGGGCCCTAAGGAGTAATGTTTATTATGCAATGTTGTAAGCGATGCTCCTCTGTGGGTTAGGGTTTTTTCTGCCACCCCCATCCGCGGTGATTGCACGGGGGGGGACCAGAAGTTGTACAACTACACACGTGCGGCTGCCTGGAAAGCAGCCCCTTCTCTGGGGAAAGCCACAAGCTCCTTCCCATATATTCCATATATTCCACAAAAAGCAGCTGTCGTACTCCAGCGCTAGCTGTGTATGTACACGGAGGGCCGTATCCGACCAAAGTCACGGGGCATCAGCAGACATGTGCACCACAGAGCCTTCGTGGTGACCACAAACCAACTGTGCTCCTCCCCTAAACTTCACCCACAAAACTGAGCCACAGTCAGGGACACCCATGCAGATTAGCAAAAGGCAACAGGATTTAAAACAAGGATAACCAGTTGAGATCCTTTATCTTTTGGATATGAGGCAGAAGGAAGGAGATTCATCACCCTCCTCCTCCCTGGCCAGGCTGTGCCTGCAGGACTGTGGGTGAGACACCCACCTTCTCATGTACAGCCTGCACGTACCAAAGGGAGGTCACTCTGTATCGAGCATGAGATAAAGAGATTTCCACAATAACTCTTCAGCTCAAACACTGCGAATTGTATCACAAGCCTCATACGCTAACCCTTACCCACACCACAGAGCTGAAATGTTGAGGCTGCTGAAGTTACTGGAAATGCAATCACAACCCAGGGCACAAGGGAACTGGGCTTTCACCCAGGCCATAAGCCAAAAGCACAGAAAACAGGATCTTTCCATGCAGGACTCCAGCCAGAGTACCCCTTGGCATGCCAGTCCCGCAGCATCCCTTCCCTGCGAGGGCTGCTGGCTCACACGCTCAGTCCTCCGGCAGCTCGGGGTCCTGAGCACTTCTGGATCGCTGTGCATGTGGGTGGATGAGGGGCGGGATGGGCAAGGGAGAAAGCACAGGCCAAAGGTGAATTAAAAGACAGGCTGAGAAGGAAAAGGAAAACAGAAAGAAAACCAAAGCCAAACAAGAATAATTCTCTTTAAGGTATTACACCGGAGTGGGCTGACACTGTTGCACACCACACAGTTTTAATCCTTTAAGCTGAAGGGATGTGACAGAGCAAATATTTTTCATCCCGACTAGGAGGCTTTGTCCAGAGGCTAATGCCAACTAGTTACACTCAGGTGTTCAAGATCTTAACACACAATCCTGAAAGAAAAGTGCATTTTGGTCACAAAAAAGATCATGTCAGCAGCTTCTTAAAAATATATATCTATATCTGTACACACACACTTTGACATTCTTTCTTTAGGATATGGCTTATCAAAGGAGATGGCATGAGCCAGGCAGACTGTGCTTATGTGGGTGTGGAACATCTCACAGTTGTTCGTTCCTTCATTTAGATTGGATATCAGGAAAAATTTCTTTCCTGAAAGAGTGGTCAGGCATCGGAACAGGCTGCCCAGGGAGGTGGTGGAGTCACCATCCCTGGAGGTGTTCAAAAACCGTGTAGATGTGGCACTCCAGGACATGGTTTAGTAGGCATGGTGGTGTTGGGTTGATGGTTGGACTAAATCTCAGAGGTCTTTTCCAACCTTAATTATTCTATGATTCCTCACAGTTCCCCAATTTTATACAAGATTATTTGGACTGCCACCATTTGTTCTTTAACAGAATGGGCAGTCTACCCAAAAACACCAATTGTAGTTTAAAATTCAACATAAGGCATTTTTATTTAGTAAAATAGATTTGCCTCTTCACATTTCAGTTTGCCATTTATTCCATCCAATGCAAGTGCAGCCTTGCTGCCCTCAGCACGCTCCCATCAAGTATAAAAGCAATGCACAAGCACCAGCTCCTATTGCACAACAAATAGTCATTAATTATGAACAGATTTCACATCTAACAAAGCACCTCTCAACCAAAGAAAAGACTTCTTGTGAAGGTCTGTATTATTTCTAGTCCCTTCTATATGTATCTCTGTACTACATATGACTGAAATCGGATAGCCAGGACTGTACCACAAATTAAAGAAACATGATTTTTGTTTTGTGTGCACATTCATCCTCTCAGCATGGGAAAAAAGGTAAAGATGAAGACTAGAAGAATGAGAAGACTTTTTGGCTCTGCCGACAACAGCTTGCAGGACAGGTCCTACATGGCATTTTGGATTCTATTCTTCCCCTGTGTGGCAATCATTATATGCATTGCCCTGAAGTGGCGCTGCCAGATCAGACCCAGCCCCCCAATCCTGCAGAGCTCTGTGCAAGCAACTTTCGCAGAAGCATTAAGACTTAACTTTCATAGCAGATCTACAAAGTCACTGGTTTTCTCTCTGAAAAGAGAGTTTGCAACAACTTGCACAATCTTATTGCAGTGAGCTAACTCCAGCAAGAACAAGCGAATTCCAGCTTTGAACCACCTTTTCAAATTACCCTGTTCTCCAATCTATATCGTTTCTCTCCAAGGGAAGAGAAATCTTCACTGTTAACGTAAGCACCTCTGTCTCTGCAAGGGTCATGTGCGGAACAACTCAAATTGAGCCAATTTGAACTGGATACATGTATGATAAAAAGCAAAAGAGAAGTTGCTGTGGTGATAAAGAATCCAGGCAGGGTAACGAGGCTCGCAAAACCAGCTTCATCTAGACTGGGGTATTTGCTTAGTTGGCAGTACCCTGAACTGCTACAATGATGGTGAAAGGAAACACATAGTAGCTGTAAAAATCTAGGTTTAAAAGGAAAAAAAAAGTGTTTTAAAGAAACTGCAAGGCAATTTTCCTTATAAAAGGAAAAAATAAAAATTATAGGGGGAGAAGACAGGGAAAATAGGAAGTGCAGAAGGATATGGGATGAATCTGGGATAAAGATGTCTGCGCAGATGCTGCTGGAGCACCAAGGCACAAGCCCAGCCAGCAGCACTGCAGAGAGGAGCATCCGTGCCAGGCACAGCAAAACAAGAGCAGGGGAAATGCAGCCCAGAGGAGACGAAGAAGCAAACTGGCAAAAAACCCTATCCCTAACCCTGGAAGGACACCCGCCAGCTACCTGTAGAGACAAAATCAAAAGCTTTAGGGTTACCTCTGCCAAAAGTTAGAAAATGATCCATTTTTAAAATTGCAAAGGAGACTTGTATTCTGGTGAGACCATGCACTGGATCTGGGAAACTGAATTCAAACACCGAGCACAAATTGGGTTCGAGTGCAAACCCCAGTGCCAGGCTGAACAAAAGTCACTACCACCCAGGCTAACACACCCCTCTGTAATAAAACATGCATTTGTAAGTCACAAATAGGCTTTCAGTTCACTTCAAAAGCACAAAACAATGCAAGACAATCAGGGAAAATTAGGTATTAAGTGTCAAGTATCCCATTTGTGATGCAATACAAGGGAACAGGTTCGAGTATTGTTTTGGCATAGAAATGTAGGTTGGCTTGTGGCAAAGACAAGTGCTTCACATCAAAAAAAAGTCTTTGTAGCCTTTGGAGTGAAGAACTTCACCTCCAGTGGAGAAATCCAAGTTTTCACTGTGGGCTCACCAATCCGCTTGGTGCACAGCTCTATTTCTGCTGCTCTGCAGTAGCCTCACATACTGCCTGGAGTTACAGCTGGCAGCTCTAAGTTCTCACTTAAATTGGTTTGAGTTTCTTTTCTTGGCAACTAATAACCTCTCTTCCCCCTCCCACAAAATGGGGTAAGGCCTGAGTGAGACTTCCCAGGTACTACACAAGAGTTGCAGATAACAAGAATCACACAGAAAGCACCACATTTGCATTTTTTTGTACCTTTATTACACTTAATCTGTCAATGAAGACAGTGCGTGCCCTTTGGAGCAGGTCTGTCCTCTCTTGTCTGCCCCAAAACTAGCAAAATGAAGTCCAAGTGTAGTTACAAACATCATCCCCTTCACCCTCAACACAAATGCACTATTGGGACAGATCCAGATCCTGGTTGTAATGAGCATGTAGGGATTAGGAAGCCACAATTAAAAATATAATATTGTATCAAGTTCAATTATTCATTCATCATGCCATTACAACCAACAATTCAAACATGAAACTCAAACATCAGCTGGGTTATTTAAGAGCACAAGAACAGCGTTACAGACTCTATACAGGCAGCTTCTCTGTTTTGTGCACTCTTTGGACTTCTCCCTTTATTTGCTACTTGTTGGTACTATGGTGTGCCCAATATGAGCTTACTTTATACAGGCTGTACAGAAGGTTGTATGGACTCCAACAACGTAAATAAGAGTTCTGCTTTGAGAGAATCCATTACAATTTTTTTGGTCTATCACATAGAAAGAGACCTGCAGCATTTTTTAAAAAAATCAGAGTTACAACCCAAAAGCTTCGCTCAACATTTAACCACTGCATGGAGGGAGTGCCCAAGCACACTTTCCGCCACATACATGCCCACACCTACATCCTTTAAGTTTTAAAGGGAGAACAAGCCATGCTCAACCAGTACATACATTTTGAATCTTTCCTTGTCATTAAGAGTAATTTCAAATCTGTATCATGATAACACTTTAATCCGAGCCAGGCTGATGGCCATGCTGTACTCCATACTACACAAAAATCACTTAATAAGCATTATTTTCCATCTCTGAGCACTCTGTACACACAGGCAAGATGGGGAGAAAAACAAACCAACCAACCCTAACAGATCAAGTGATTTGATCTGTTAGGTCAGAAATCCAAGGTCAGAAATTTGGGAGTAGCCCTCATGTAGCCAGGCCTAAGCTTCATGCTCTCTTCGTTGGACTATTTTAGCTCTCTAACATCCTTCCTCCCTGCTGCCCCCAACTCTGCTTTGCTTTTCTTTACTATCCATCATCTCTTCTCCTCTTCTTCTTTTCATTCTACAGTCTTGATACTTGCCTTCCTCTGCCCTGGTGTCATGCTCTCTACATGCATTTTTGTCTTTGTCTACCAAGAAAGGTGTAATAGGGCTGGTATTTTTCTTTGGAAACTGGTTTCTGGGCTGTATTAAGGACATTCACCCTTTTAACTAATAAGTCTTGTATAAAAGTTACAGCTACCAAAATTGAGAAGATAATTCTTTCCTCTAGCTTCTCCCCCTACCTACTCCAAGGTGGTAGAGGACAGGTCACCCATGATGGCCAGCCTTCCCTTGGGTGTCTTCACCATTTCTCCATGCAGATAGGCCACAGCCCACTGCTCTGCAACTGCCCAAATTCTTCCCTAGCCACTGTTGCCTTAGTGCCACCTCCATCCCCAGACACCAGTAGAAATGCTTTCTATCTTAATTTAACGTTCTGCAGGCAGCAATTGAACTGGTAAAGCTGTGAACAGCAAGAAAATACTGTATCTTGCTGCGCTGCAGGTTGGAAGACTCCTGGACAGCAAAAGCAGCTCTGAAGCTCCAGGAGGTGATGATACTGGTCTAGGAAGTTTTCCAGCTTAAAATGGACATCATCCACGTCATCTTAAACTCTCTCCTCCCCTTCCTCCAGAGGACAGCTCTTCCCTTCCCAACCAAAGCCTCACCAGCTAGCAGTTTCACCATTTGCACAGGTTATTCATGTGAAGAACTGGCTTAACCTCTGGTGGCAAAAGAGCTCTCTCCTGCAGAAGTACATCAGTGAGTCTTTATTTTAAAAAGTCCCTTCAGGATTAATTCAACCCAGCATCCTGCTGCACCTCAGTTACTGTGACTGTCCTTCTCTGGCCTTGACAGATCTCATCTTGGATCACTGGCATCCCCATTAGAAAAAAATCCTCTTAAAGGACAAATTTCCTGATTTGCATCTTCAGGGTTTCCCATTGTTCTTCCTTTCATGGCTCCCCAACTCCTTGTTATCAGTCTTCACATTTATTTTACAGCCTAGCCTACATCCCACTAAATCATCCTCAAGAAAAAGCAGCAGTGGCAACCTCTCGCTCTCATGCATGCTCACGTCTCCCTGCAAACACCTACCAACCTGTCTCCTGCTCAAAAATACTGCTGTTACCTGGCCTTTCCCTGCCTGTTTGTGACTGTGACATGTTGTCACCCACCAGAAAGAGCTGAGCTCTGCCAGCTGGAAACTGTTTTGTGTTTGCACAGTTACTCAGGATGCAACAACGGACCATGGGATACTGCAGCAATGCACAGCAGCAAGAGGCAGAAGAAGGGAACCTGCTTGGTGGGCCACCCTTAATTTAAAGCAGCAAGTGTCCCCTCTCTTGAGGCTTACCTGACTCTCCCTAAGTGGAAATGCCAGGTTGTTACTGCCATGCCACTCATTTTCCTCCAGGTCTGATCCACAGAGGATGACAATCCCTCCCGGCTCCGTCAGGCTGAGATGCTGATGGCGAGTTGAAAGCACGTGGCTCAGGTTTCTTGCAAACAGCAGGAGGGCAGGGAATTATGAGTAAGGATTTGAAGTGTCACAAGATGCGTTTTCAGTATTTACAGGGATTTCTCTGACTGTTCAGAGGGAGGCCCTTCCACGCAAAAGGAGAAGTGTGATGGAGGGGATCTTTACTTTCCCAGGAACAACCAAAACCATCATTATGAGCTTGTCCTTTGCAAGAGGATAAACAACCCAAATCACACACACTGAGGCACACCAGGAATCACTTCAGGGTTAGGATATGTTGTGGTTTAACCCTGATCAGCAACCAAGCACCACACAGCCGCTCACTCACCATCACCCTACCCCAGTGGAATGGGGGAGAGAATCAGGGAGGGGAAAAAAAAAACCAAACCCTAAAACCCATGGGTTGAGATAAAGGCAGTTTAATAGGACAGCAGAGAAAAATAGTAATAACGGAATGTACAAAACAAGTGATGCACAATGCAATTGCTCACCACCCAATGCCCAGCCTGCCCCCAAGCAGCAATCACTCCCTCCCCTGGCCAGCTCCCCCAGTTTCTATACTGAGCTTGACATCAGGTGCTATGGAATAGCCCTGATGGCTAATTGGGATCAGCTGTCCTGCCTGCATTCCCCCCCAGCTTCTTGTGCCCCTGGCAGAGCATGGGGAGCTGAAAACTTCTTGACCAGTGTAAACAGCTGGCACCAGGACAGATAAAATGACAGATGTTCCAGAAGTTGGAGGGTAAAATGTCAACACTTTGGAGAAAACCCTCAAATGCCAAACAAGCTTCACAAAACAGCCCGTACGTTAGTCCTTCAGCTCCTGAGGATATCCCACCCTCCCAGCAACAGGTACCTCTCACACATGAGAAATCCACCTTGTTTCAGTGTACAAAGTTTTCCAATGTATCCCTATGTGTCACAACACATTAAGATTCAATTAATACATTCTCCCTTTCAAAAGGGCACACAAATTACAATTCCTTCCTTCCTAGGAGGAGATAGATGCTGATTACAGGAAGGTATTCTCTGTAACAATTCTATTCCTAAATCATACCAATTGCCTTGTCCATTTGAAAGGTGCATTTCCAATATCAGAAGAAAAAAGACCTTTATTGTCAGCAACGTCTGAACCACTAACCATCAAAGTTGTTTGCGTACTGGACAGGTTATTTTTTTTTTTCTGCATAGCACTGCTTGAATCCCCGTAACACCTTCCCAGACAAAGTGCCTTCAACACGCAAATGAAAAGTTCACACTCCTTCTCACAGTCCTACTTGAGAGGGTACACAATTAAAGTCATAAGCAAAGGTAATGTAAGAATCAAAACAAGACAGGTTGGTTACACATCACAGTAATGCTTGCAAATCAGTCTCTTCTCTAATTACCACAGTATTTCCATGAGGAATTGATTACAGCAATATGGATGAATGGGATCCTAAAGCTGAAGAATGTTGTGGATTATTGATAACAGTCAATGACTGCATTAATGTTTATATATATATATTTAATGGAGGGGTGGGGCCTAGCAAAATATAGAATTGATGTTTTTTTTAAATAGCTCAAAAAAACAGAATCCTGGACACAGAGGCTTTAAAATAGTCTCAGCAACACAACAAACCAAAAATACAAATTCATCCACCAGGCTATAATTATACTCTGTGTTTTGTTTTTGTTGTAAAGATCGGTGTAAGCATATAGCCAGGCAGGAAGCCAAGCCTCAAACTGTGCTCTATTGACTGCTGGGGTCTACATTAGCCCAGGGTGCTCCAAGCAGAAATACTGGTTTGCCCAGACCAAGCCTAAAAATGATACAATGCAACCTCTTCTCCATACCAGGCAAGCTTTGGATGAACATGGCCAAACAAGCACCTGGACTCAACAAGCTCCCCTTCTCCTTAAAGCTTTATACACACTTTAAGCCTATTTTCTAAGGAAAACAAGTTTTTGCAATCATCTCGCCTGGCCAACAGGCTCAAAAGTTACTGAAGGAAAGACTGTTGTGGCACAATTACAAAGAAAATACAATTTCTATGACCAACAGGCAGCTGGGATGAGCCCCAAATGAGCGTCCGTGCTGCAAGTTGGGCTGACCCCTTGTCCTTGTCATTTTTGTTTGGCTCCAGCTGGCTGGTTGCTCAGGACAGAAACGCCTGTCCACCAAAAGCACACGTAGCAGCCATGCATTTCTTCTCCAGATGTTCCCATTGTAGCTTCCAACTGTAGCTACTCATTTGTGTCACCCAGTCTCTAGACCCGTCTCAGTTTTTAGTGGTTCTGAGCCCTTGAAGCTTCAGCACTCAGCTACCAGAGTTAAAAATGCCCAAAACCTCTCCAAAATGTGTTCCTGCGTGGGATACAAAAGCTGATGAACCTGTTGCTAATAAATTATTTGCCAACTTGAGCCTTGTGTCTAGTCTATTAAAGCAGTAATGTGTTATATTCGTCCAGCAGATTACACCCTACACAGTGGCACTGTTTTGTTTTACCTACCTTTGAGGAGCTAAGATGTCCAACCTGGTCTTATACAAGGTCTAGCCTCCCTAACAAACAGCGAGACAAGCATCTCGAGCACTTCTGAATCTGCCATCTCTCTCCAGTGATGGATCTGGGACCTACAATAACAACATTCAACTTCAGACAACCCAGCTTCGGTGCCTACAATTCAGGGGAGAAGCCAAGGCTCCATCATTCCATGAAAACAAACAACTGAACACAACAATTCCTTACCCAACATCTTTGCAAAGGTATTTACACTCTCTGAGAGGATTTAGGGTTAATGGGACATCCGTTTGAGTGTAAGTTATCCAGGTTATACTTCCACATCTTTTGGATGTACAGAGCAAACTCCAGGTGACTGTGCCTTTTGCCTCCGTAAGAGGAGGACATTACACAGTCAGTCAAACCAGCCTGAGAAACCACTGAAATCACATTGTTGTACTACAGTATTTGAACAAAAACATCCAGAAACGCACATGTTCTGCAAGAAAAAACCCTGGGAGCTAGCACAGCTCTTTCTGCTCAGCTGGAACTGAACCAGTATCGCAGCACCGTGGGATGGCAGCAGAAATGCCATGTTTCACATGACAGTCATTTGATCTCTAGGAATCGCTGATCACATCAAAGCTAAAACTTGCAATTCAGGCAGCATCATTTTGTCTTCCTATTTTCCTGCCTGTGTCACCTCCACTGCTTGCAGTATTCTTTCCCTTTGTTGTTTTTTTTTTGCTATTCTCTCACATACGGCTGCCAGCCGCAATATCCATCACACAGCACCTCACTGATAGCTGATGGCTGCTAAGGCAATATTTACACTACGGTTTGCATTACAGTTTATAACATTCTTTGGAGCTCTTCCAAAGGAAAAGCCCCACCGTAAATTGAAGTTATTATTGTCATCTACAGGCTAAGTCCAGTTAAGAATTTGCTAGCGCTTTGCTGTGGAGACTGTGGATGTTTGAAATACTGATCAACGTGCAGCAGAGAGGCTGAGTAATAAACTTCATTGACATTGCCCATAACGCTTTTCTTCAGCGGCATACAATAAATTACTGATGAATATTCAAGGCATCCCTCTGAGGTTATCTCCATTTTACAGATGGAGGCAACCAAGAGACAGAAAGTTTAGAAGTGGCTTTCCTATAAACACAAAACAGATGCAGAATTCAATTGTCTTGCCTTCAAAGTCCAAAACACGTCTTTCTAGATGAAACTGCAAATTATATACGTTGTTCTGCAGTGAAATTAAGGAGACTGTCATTCCCCAAAATCACTAACGGCTATTCCCCCCGGCCCAAGGTACAGCATGGGTTACTCACATTACAGTAATACCTACAGACTGCAGAGAACTGCAGATTCTCACTGTACAAAATAGGGACTAACAGATAAAAGCCCTATCCCCAAGACCTTATCAGGGATAATAAAATCCACTCTATACATAAAATATGGGAACAGGCAGAGAGATGACTCGAAAACTGCATCAGAGGCAGGATGGGAACGGACCAGTCCTCCAGCGTGTTAGACACACATAACTAAATTCATTAAATAAGCATCACCCACCACTGCCCAGGAGATATTTTTAAAGCTTTCTTCTCTATCTCCAAGAACTGATGTCATCAGATAAACTGAGGAATATGTTGAGTATTGAAAGATGTGCTAACAAGATGGAAGGAATTTTTGTGTAGGTTCACACATTTTCCAGCAAGGGGTTTGACATTTAAGCGGGATGGCCCGGTTACTAATGGCTACTCTATGAAGTGATGCAACATGCGCACCACCACGATGACTGACAGCTGCAGTAAACAAACAATAATTCACGCCAGGTTTTTCCTCCCTGTGGCAACAGCTTTTGTAAGACTGCAGAACTTAATGAGACACGTTACTTAATATTTATTTCACAATCAGCCTCCTTTATTCTAACAGAATTACCCTCAGCCTACAATGAATGTTTTCCTTGGTTATTTTGTTGTGCAAGTCAATACTCAATTTATTTTGAATTTCTTCAGGTCTGAATTTCTAACTAGGGGGGATTTGTTTTAAAGATGCTGGTTTTAATTATTATTCAATACCAGCTAACCACCTGCATGGCTGCAAAATTAAATCTGCCTGCAATGCTCTCACCAAAAAAATTAACCTAGCAAAAAAGAGTGATTTTAAGATTGGTTTTAGCCAAGCAGTTTCCCAGTCCAGAGGCATAACAGGTTAGAGACAACACTGATATAAATGGGATAGCCACTGACAAAAGACCGAAGGTTCATTATGAGTATGGTAAAGTTACTAATGATGGAAGCACAAATGTGTCTGGCCATGCAGCAGCTTGAGAAGGAGCTTTAAAAATTCCCCATACAACATTTGCATCTGGACCATAATAACCATGTATTACGGCATAGGGCAGGGGAATCTCAAGCATCTCCAACACAGGGATGTCCAACATGACCCAGCAGACGCTTCTCACAGGCCATGCATTTGAAGACACTTTTGTCAGTGCCTCCTGGTGACATACAGGGACCAACTACCTGCACAGCTAAGTGCACGTGCACCAAGGCACAGTTTTCCTGCAGAACTGTGACAACAGAACTGCTACTTAGAAAGAAAGGAAAGAAAGATTTCCTAGTAGAGGGAAACGCTACAATGACAAATGTACTTTCCAAGGTTTACAAACATAATGGAAATAGTGAGAAGTACCTCAGGATCACAAGATGGATATATTTAAGTTTGTTTTCCAGTTTTGGGGGGAGGCAAGAGAGACTTCAGAATCTGGGGTTAGCAACTGCTATAAAGACAGAGTGTTTCTGCATCGAACATACACTACATCCCTGCAAAAGATGGTCAGTGCGTGGCAACACCCAACAGCAGGTCGCAACACAAGAGGAAACCTCAATTCCTACAGATACCACAAAACAGTTTCCAGCCACACACTCACGCCTCCCTCTCCTGAAATAGGTCAAGCAGAAATCCTGGAGATAATAGCTTGACTCTAAAGGTTCCCCTTTGCCTGCTGAAATTAAGGAGTTAACAGAAACCTGGGTTTATTTGGGAGTTTTCTATGCCACACAGACATCCATCCATCTATCCAAGCAAAATGCTGCTACCGTATTTTAGAAATGTGAACGCTGCTGGCTTGAAGAAAATGGGCACAGTTCCCTTTTTAGAAGGAACAAATTGTTCAGAACAAGGACAAATGCAATAGAGAAATCAGGCACTGACTTTGCTTCTGATGTTTCAAGCTACTGATACATTAAGCTCGGATACAGTTACTGCATGATTTTTTTGATAGACCCAACATTGTTCAAGAATCACCCCATAATTACCTAATGCTCTCAAGAGCAAATATTTACAGTAGGGATTTTTATATTATCAGATATGTAAGAAATTAGGGGGTGCCACAATCTTCTATTGGCTACAGACAGGAGACAGCTGTTGCCCACAGGGCCAGAGCAATGGCCATGGTGCAGATATTCACTTCACTTGAGCAGATTTGACAGAGAAAACATGGAATTAGCTGCAAACTGTGTTAAAATGACCCCTGTAAAGTAAATGCACTTTTCTGTAGTTACACCACAAAAACAGGGATTACAGAGAAGAGGAGCAGAGCCCAAACCCATCACCACACAGGCTGAACTTGCAGCTACATCTCCAGTCAACCAGGACATAGAACCTGATGCTGACAACAGCCATCTCAAGGTCCTCAGCAGCCCAGAGACATACAGAAATCCCAAACCTGTCCTTAGGCTCCCATGAAAGCACAGATTACTCNGACATCTGTCACCCCATTGATCAGCAGGGTTGATTCGGCTGATCTGGCTGGCTAGGCAGGTGTCCCCTTCCTCCCTCACCGCTCCACATGCATCCCTCCCAAAGCCGTGTGCTCGGTCAAAGAGGATGACCTTCCCCGATAAGAGACATACCATTCGTTGGTCAAGGGTATACAGTAGCCACTCACCCCTGCTAGAGCCTCCATACGAGCTCAAGTCTTTGCTGGGGTTTTAATTAAACACATTACTGCAGGTTTATCTGAGTTAATACCTTTTCTCCACAGCACATGCTGCACCATGAACTTCAGGGGAGATGCAAGACTAAAAAGGCTAATGTTATTTCCTTAATCTTTTTCCCCAATACACAAAAATTAACTGATACCCCCACAGCAATTTCAGGATGAAAGAGAAAGGCTACCTGATTCTCACCTCCAAATATTACTCATCTCAGGATGGAATAACCTGATTTCTCCAGGGGATCTAACAAGGATACCAAATGACTTCAACCCTACATTTATTTTTCAGGTATTTGAGTTAATAGCTATAAAGCAAGAACAAAAAAAAAAAAGTGGTTTTTTTTTTTTTAGTGGCAGTCATCTCCTCTCTCAGTTAATTAAGTTCAGTAGCCATTATAATAAAGCTTGGACCTCCAGTGTTGGAGAAGATGAAATTTAAAACTCCCTTTTGCCAGCAGAAAGCAGCAGGAAAATAAGACCACACAACTTGGAGACCCCTTAGGGAATTTCTTGAGGTCACTAACAAGAACTCAGGTTGTCCGAGAAATAAAGTATATACAAGTTTGTCCTACTATGTTTTTAAGAAAGGATGTTATTTTAAGTAAGTATTCCCATTGCAGCCACAACTGTCATGAAAACACCATG
Source organism: Scopus umbretta (assembly GCA_013400535.1). NCBI lineage: Eukaryota > Metazoa > Chordata > Aves > Pelecaniformes > Scopidae > Scopus > Scopus umbretta. Next base: position 14,485 of record VZTL01028167.1, on the reverse strand, counting down.
CGTTAGACCCTGGAAGCATAAGAGAAGGCACCATGGAGAACTTCTCACTAATTGGACATAAAGCTGGCTTCCTTTAAAAACTTGTTAGATAAAAAGCCTTGACTGATCTATTTTCCATTACTCTGAGTTCAGGCAATGAAATTTAAATCACAGAAGAGTGCTAATGATTATTTTTCAAGTCAGCTTTTCATTACTGAAAGCATTCTTTGCAACACGGCAAACCCAAAATCTGTGGGGTTTAGAAACATGATTTCTTTTCTAATCCTGGCAGGTCCCTTTCACTTGTTCTTTGATTGCCAAGTAAATCTGAACATTGGCATTCACCTCTCAATTCAAGGCGTTGATCTTCATCCTGAATATGGATTTGGGATTTTTCTGGAGCAGAGATTTTTCTGGATCTCCCACCACTTTTGTATCTATGGATGAATGGGTATTTAGAGCAAAAGTGTAACCACTGGAAAGACAGGAGGGCTTGACAAGTTCCCATGCCTTAAGTTTCATCTGCCACAGGGCAGAGCACAGGTGGGCTGATTTGCTAAGCAGATACACACTCTTCTTTCCACCCAACGTCTTTAGTAACCTGTTCCCTATTGGCATCATGTCTTCTTCAGAGAAGTCTCCATTTACACACATTCATAGCATTACCTGGATTCATTTGTAGTTGGGGGGTATCCAAGCTTCCAAAGGTTATTGCTGAACATCACTAGATAGAAGAAAAGTAAAAAGGGAAGGGGAGGTGGGGTGGCTGCACTGGAGCAAGGAGAGGCTTAGGCAGATGGAAAACAAGCACGGAGAAAGCAGATGGGAACAAGCAGTTCCCCTTGAGCTGGTACTGTCCCAGTAGTGACACCCCAGGTGAAACATGCTGTATAACCCCGTACAACTTTGTGGGAGAGCAACAAAGTTGGTGAAAGGGCTGGAAGGAATGTCCTATGAGGAGCAGCTAAGGACTCTGGATTTGTCTAGTTTGGAGAAATGGAGGTTGAGGGGTGACCACATTGCTCTCTACAGCTTCCTGAGGAGGAGACATGGGGAGGGAGGTGCTGATCTCTTCTCCCTGGTATCCAGTGATAGGACACGTGGGAATGGTTCAAAGCTGCACCAGGGGAGGTTTAGACTGGACATCAGGAAGCATTTCTTTACTGAGAAGGTGGTCAAACACTGGCGCAGGCTTCCTAGAGAGGTGGTCGATGCCCCAAGCCTGTCAGTGTTTCAGAGGCATTTGGGCAGGGCCCTTAACAACATGCTTTAACTTTTGGTCAGCCCTGAAGTGGTCAGGCAGTGGGACTAGATGATCCTTGTAGGTCCCTTCCAACTCAACTATTCTAACCACATGATGACCCTGGAGAGGGATCCCATACTTCCACAGCCAGGTAAGGGAGCGATCCCTCCTGCCAAAGCAATAAAAGCTCCTTTTTTTTTGGGTGTGAGGGGCTCGGTCCGAAACACTCTGCAAAGCACATACAACTGATTGCTACTGCAGGATGCGGGAGTCTCATACGCAGTCGGATTCATTTTCTTCACTGTTCCCAACAAACTGGCATCAAGGTTCAGCACCACCCTATAGGATGGTAGTTCCACGGAGATTCCCTTTTGCAACTAATAGGCTGGATTTATATCAAGAAATACTCCCACTTTAAATGCACACCTGCTGCCCTTTGAGTACCTGACCTACTGCTTAATCAAAAAAGCAGAGCTTCGTTTTCAGTAACTTTATTACAGACAAGCAGCAGCAGAGTGCCGCAGTGGGTTGGGCTGCCGGGGCCCTGCCATTACGTTCCTCTCTCCATGGAGAGCGCCTTTAGCAGTACAGAGTTACCCAAACTCTGCTTGACATCTGTACACTTTGGCATCTCTAACACCTTTCCCACCCCCCTTCCCTCTGCTTTTAAATTCACCCTGCAGGATACAGTCTTTTGAGAAACCATGGGCAAGCTCATCTTTTTTCATGCCAGCACAGCCTTTCCTCCCCTTCTCTCTTCCCTTTCCCATTACTCTTTTCAAGGTCTAAAAGAAAACACTATTCAGATACTTCAAGGTTACAGTTAACTTTTAGCTCAGCAGTACCTAAAACAAAGCATTTCTGCTAAAAGGAAAGAAAATAAACAGGGTATCCTGTGGTCTGCAAAAGGACAGCAGCAGGTTTCCGTGAGGCTCTATCTGTATCAAGCAAAGCAAGACCTCACTGAAGGTTTTCTCCTCTGTTTGTACAAGTATTCCCTAATTATCTCAGGAAACTAATAGCTAGGTTAGTTTAAACAGGTGGTTTAAATTTTGCCTTAAGTATATTAGGGAGCAGTGCACCTCTGCATACAGGGAGAAGTGCAGTGTAGTGAGAGCAGTAACTCCAGGTGAGGCGAGATGACAAATCACAATTCAGTCTCAAGCTGTTTGCAACCTAAATATCTATCCCCAGCTCAACACAACAAAGCCCTCTAATGATTTTCATCTACACAGGGTGAAATCAAATTACATTATAACACAAATCTCACTAATTCCTTATTCAGGGCCAATGTTTAATATCACAAGTTAGCAATGAAACTACTGTAACAGCAACAGACTTTAATGTGGTCTTGACTGTTTAAATACTGACAATGATTTTAAGGGACAAGTTCATCCTTGTTCTGCCCTAATTAATTCAATGTCTTAGCACCTGAGGAATATTTGACTCAATCCTCTCGGTTTAAATTCATGACTTAAGCACAAGCTGAGCAAGAGGCACCAGGGTTAGATGACAAACATGACAGATCAGTTGTTTCACACTGTAAGAGAACCATTAAAAATAAAATGAGGATTTAGTTAGTTATTGACAGAATCACTGGGGGGGGCAGGGGAGCTTAAATGACTTGCTGCAAAATGAAATTACAGAAACTAGAGAGTCAATCAAAACATTGCCGTAGGTCATCTCATCTCTCCTCCAGCCAAAGCAGGGCTGTTGCTGAGCATCTCTGCCCCAAGGGTTGATGTTTTTGGTGTCAGAAACCCATCTGTAATACAGAAGATGATTTTAGTGTCTCCTAAGTCTCCTGCTCTGAAGTCTTGCAAGCATCCATGCAGGCTTCCTGGTTTAAACAGCCTCATCACTGCGAGGTATGCCCACCCCATGCTGCCTTCTGCTCTCCTGCCACGCTAGCCACACCATTGCAATGAATCTCTCGAACTTTCACATTGCCTGGGTGGTTACTTGGCAATATGCATGACCTAGCTCCTAGCACATTCCCCACTCCTCTTTCTGTACTTGCCAAGAGCAAGACTTGCATTCAAACTGTTGGTCCTGCCCTAAATAAAAAAAGACAATACGCCTTAAAATTAGAAAAGGAATGTATCTAATTCTCAGCTATTATAATTTCTTGTCTGGCTATATTTTATGCAAAAAGAAAACGCCAACAACCCCGTACCACACTCACAAAAAATCCCACTCATCTGCAGATACACCTGCCGGGGACACATCACAAAACTTAGAGCAAGCACCTCAATTTGCCAATTGATGGATGCCAGCTTGGCTAGCACAGCAAGGACCCAACGAGAGCAGCTCCAGAGCTAAAACCAGGAGCTGTGCAGCTTGCATTAGAGCGCCCCAATGCTCCAGCTCAGGCTGCGAGCAACATCTATCCCCCACAAGCGGGCCTGGGAAGAAGAGGAGCACACAGCCTAGACAGCAGAGGAAAGCTCTTTCACAGAAAGGCAACAAACAGAAGTTCAGTTTGCTCACAGACACCTTTCTCCTGCTCCTCAATTCTCACCTTCTCCACTGATGTCTGGGAAACAACTGCTCAGTGCCCCTCAAAGAGCCTTCTTCATCCATCCAGCTCCCCCTTCAGAAACTCCAACTGCTTCATTAGACCCCAACTCCAAGCAACAACAACAAAACAAACAACAACAACAACAAAAAATCACTGTTCTCTGACAGCTCAGCTCTGGAGCAGAGCAGAAATTGAAGCTTAAGAGACAGCAAGTCTGCCCCAGCTCTGGCTCTTCCCAGTTCCCCTCATTTCACCAGCCTTCGGGTCCCCCCATACAACAAGTTGGGAGACACCCAAATGTCCCAGGGCAGCTTGAACCGCTTTCTACACCAGTTCTGGGATGAACAATTTAATACAGCACAGGGCACGTAGGTGATGCTGATAAAGCCAATTTACAAAGATGTGATTTCTGGCTTTACTAAGAAGCCAATCAATGGCATCAAACTCAATTTGATGAAGAACAGGACTAAACCACAAGAAAACTATACAGGGTACGACCATAAGACCACCTAGCCCTGAATACCCTTTCAGACACTGGACACTAGTAAGAAATTGGGGAAAAAGTAAAAGACCAGAGGAAATACTTAGTGCTGCCTTCCTGGGATAGTCTCTTTGCTTCCAGCAACTGGCATCTCGGGGACTTCTTGAATCCCAGTGAACGCATACGTTGCATTTAGGTCTTTGCAGCATCAGGACTCAAATTACTCAAGAGGAAGGGCCCATTAGCTCCTCTGTGCTTTTTCACAGCAATTACTCATCTATTGAGTGATTTGCAGCTTTTGGTCCATTTTTATGCATCTGTATTTCTGTTGCTGCAAGGCAAAATTTCATCTTATTAATAGCGTAGATTTCAGAGCTACATTTTTAATCCACTTCTTGCAGGAGTATAATATAGCTTGAAAACACTAGCACACAAGACAACATTGTCACAAGTCTTCCTAAATCAAATAAATTTGGTAATTTGGAAAAATAATAAAACCACCATAAATACCAACACATATTTGTAAAGATATGCACACATCTAAAGATGAAAGCAGAATTAAAAAAAAGGACGCCACAACAATTCCATTACTTTTAAACTAAAAAAAATCCCTGCCATGGATTCCCTGCTTGCTCTCCACAACTTCTATATCAATATTTCCCAGAACAATTCCCAAGCTGCACTTTAAAATTATCACTTCATTTCCAGTGCCTTCTCTCCATAGCTAACAAAATCACTGCTATAAAACTTCTCCTTTTACAGCCAAGATGGGAAAACCCTCTATTACATTACCCGTTCCCTCCCTTGTAAAATAAAGAGGAAAATGACATTCCAGGAAATAAAAATTTTTTAAAAAGACCAACCAAACAAAGGCAACTCCTGCAGGCAGTGTTGTTCTTCCCCTTTGAGTCAGTAACAAAGAGGAAGGAAGGAAAAAACACAGATAAAATAAACGCAAGGCAGGAGGTGTGGATGCAGCACGTTTATCCCGCTTGAAGAGGGGAGGCTGTAAAACGCCGTGCGTTGCATACGGACGCCCCAACCTCCGCCTTGGTGTTTACATCCACTTTGATCAAACCAAACAGGGAGTTTCATTGTCCCCACTGCACTCATGTCACCCGTCCCCAGCGCTGAGATTCCAGGGAGTTTGCCAGAGGACACACAGTGCCCGTTACACAAGAGAAGCGCAGAAGCAAATATGCAGCAGAGGGAAAGGGGAAAAAAAATTAAAAATATCAGCTCAGCTGCACGCTCTCTGCCTGCTCTCAGAACAGCCTCCAAGCTGGGCTTTGGAGCGGATTAACTTTAAAGGGCACCGAAAGATGCTGACAGCTTTGAGGCGAGCAGGACCCCCGGCATGCACGCATTTCACTGCCACCCAGCACAAAATTATGGGGTCCATGAGCAACTGCAGTTATAGAAGGGGAAAAACCTCCCAATTACGTGCTTAGTTATGCACTAAGGAAAAAAAAATATAGTATCTTGCACTAATATCATAGCACTGTTCAAGTAAAGATCTGAACTGCATCTCAGAAACAGCAAGGAACAGGGACAACAAGGAACAATAAAAAAGCCCCACTAAAACGAAACTCTTTAAAACTTTAAAGAACTTTAAAATATACACGCTTCTTGTATTTAGGATAAAAGGGAAACCAAGACCAGGGTGAGAGTTTGGAAGTTGAAATAAACCATCAGGCTGTCCAACCGACAATTTTTAAGATGCACACTCACGATATGACTTGGAAAAGAAGCCTGGACCAGCTGCACGCAGCTGGAATTGAGCGCCAGTTTGGTTCAAATCACCCCCCATTCCCTGGAAGAGGGGAGGAACGGGGGTGCCAAGCCACAGAAGCCGCACGACACAGCGCAGCGGCTCCCCAAAACCCATCCTAAACCAGACCTCGCTTCTTCGACTTTTTAAAAGATTGCATTTATTTTT
>VZTL01028166.1:0-22996 GCA_013400535.1 Scopus umbretta | reverse complement strand
AAACAGCTGAAACCAGGATACACCTCATCAGCTGGTTTGCTAATTTGATATTGGACAAACTATTGGGTCTGTGTGGGACAGAGAGAAACAGTCTCATACTGAGTACCTGGGCATAAGTGGAACCCCAAAAGGGGTGGCTGTAATGGTCACCTGTGCTGTTTATATAGCTGAAGTCCTGCTGTCTGCATCGCTGCTTGTAGGAATTGGTGGAGACACAGCACATGCTTCTATCCTTTTCATTTCCATACTGCTGTTTGCCTTCAGGGCAATACCTGTCTGACCGTTTGATTGTGACATTATCAAGTAATGCAGAGGTGGTGCTGCTTTGAGGAAGTTTGCCCCATTCAGTAAGGGCAGTGAAGATGTCAGCTGAATTGTCAAAACATGTTTTTTCATTGTATTTATAAACAAATTTTATTTTACCTTGCGTATTGCAGTTTTATTTAAACAATGCACTTTTTGTGGTTTTGAGAACCAGCTGACCTTGTTGGTTAAATGGTTCAAGGTATGGGGAAAGAGTATATTTCAACAGTGATTTTGATTTTCATTATAGCCTATTTTAGTTTGACAGGAGGGAAAACTGAAGGAGAGGTCATCAGTATGCTCAGGAGGAGAAGCCAGAATAGACCTGTAACATCTCATTGACTTTGATACTATGAGGGTTTCTGAAGGACCTCAACCATAGTTAAATAGCATATTAAATGCTGGTGTTCCTGCTCAGCAAGGGGCTGAACATATCACTGTTGAAATACACAGGAATGGAAAAGAGGAGAGGGAGAGACAGTAGTATTTGTGTTACAGATGGGAAATTACAAGGTGTGGAGACATTTACTGTGTGTCAGTCTGGAGAAGACTTGGGACTTGAATCACAGCCCTTAAAATTGTCTTGCCTTTAAGGCAACACCGTAACTACAGTGCTCAGGCCCATGAAGACTATTAAGAACTGCATCTGTTAATTCTGGAATTAGCTACATAACTTTGGTACCATGAGACAGGCTGGTCCTACGGCTACTGTCAGAAGTTCATTGTAGATTTTCGTTTCTTCCCAGTTGTTCACACTGCTTCTCCACCAGCTTTGAAGTGACGTTCCCTTTTCTAGCAGGATTAGTCCTATGCCATTAGACAGACTCTGGATTCTTTCATTGTTAATTCCAAATCTAACAGAAGACAACGTGGCTCACAAGTGTTTACTTCTTTGTTTGTGCATTGGCATTATCGTCGAACTTCACCAGTGAGAGAGCTTGCCAGGACTGAATGCAAAATGTAAATGAAAGTAGATGTATTGTTGGAAACACTGGTAAACAGTTTCTGCGTGGCTGTACATCAATGCAGACTGGGAAAGTTAGTCTTAACAAGTTACTCTTGTTTTGCTGTGAGAGCTCTGAAACATGTTGCAGTTTCACTGCCTGCATAACCCATAGGCTGAATCTGAAAGTCACATTTTTCATTAAAATGGCCTTGTTTGTGCCTCTTGCCAGTAGTGATTGTCTAGCTGAGCAGGGACATCCGCTTTGACACCAAGAGTATGAGGGCTGCCTGTAGGAGGTTGAAATTCTAGTTTCCGACCTGATTTATAAGTGGTTTATACTTTAAGCTTTCCTGTTTAATAGTTAAATAAACTGTTTAATGTTTAAAAAGTAAAATTCTTCTGATAATTAAACCAGTATGCAGGAAAAAAGCTGAGCACAGACACATCTTGGCTGAGCCTTTCAGTGTGTTCCCACAGTTCAGATCCCAGTTTTGCTATGAATGAGCTCTTGGTTGCAGAGCAGTTTGGAAAGCCTGTGTAACGCAGCACTGTGAGCACTCACCCCATGATTGTATTTTTATATCCACTTGTCTCCTGTTCACAGAAAAGACTGACAAGATGGTAGGTAACACACTGCAGGGAAAAATACTGAATAGGCTTGGGGAGGCAGATACATGGCCTGGCAGAATTTTCCATCTACTTATTTCTGCTGTTGCTGTGTTACTGTGTAGATCCAAAACTGGAAGATGACTTACACAGACCATGTGTGCCACCTTGATTTTACGTTCTGCCCTGCAATACACCTTGTTCATGGCACTGATGCTCTGGAAATTATAAGGGTACCCAGATAGTGACACTCATCAAACACACCTACTTTTAGCTATCAAGTATATCTGTCTCTTTCTTGTTCCCTGTGGGGCTCATCACTAAGTTCTACATTTGGTTCTAGGTAAAACAGTGTTTTGTTTTCCTTTTCACTATAAATAATGGAGCACAGGAATGGGAGTCAAGGGAGTCAGAAAGCAAGAACCCTGCTGATATAAGCTCCTTGCCCTGTAGCAGCCTTCTATAGGTTATTGGGAAAAGTCTTTCCTCTTGCTGCATTCAGAACATGTTAGAAAAATCTTGCAACAGCATATCATACCATAATCATAAAGAGAAAATGACAGCATACATCTGACAAATAGCTGGAATTAAGAGGGTAAATTGCATCCTTTCTGTTTCTGTGATGTGTACAGCATCTTCAAAAGCAGGGTAGTAAGTTTTTATAGCTGTGAGGGGCAGAGATGAAGCTGAGTATGTAATTTGGCCTCAATGCTATGAAGGTTAATATTATGAGCAGCCCATAGAATGGCTGTAGCTTGAAGTAGCAAAACAATACAAAGTGGTTTTGGGGAGGGGAAGAAAAATCCCAAATCAAAAAAGCAAGTGCATGTAGATGGAGATCAAAAGCAAGGCTGTAGACGGAGATCCTGGCTGATTAAAAAGTTGCAGTGTCAGTGAAGGGTGTTGAAGTGGGTAAAATAAAAAGCAATTAGTCACCAAGGAGTCTGTGTAAAAGCGAGATACAGATTTGATCAGTCTCAGAATAGTTCACATGTGAAGATGGGAAAAACAGGTAGGCAGGAAGAAATAGAGAGAGGCAATTTTAGGAGCTCCTGAGAAAGGGTAGTGTAAAGGGTGTTACTGTCTTGAAAATTGCTTTTGGCTGCTTTGTGGCAGTATCTTCTAAGCTCGTTAGCAAGTTAGTGATGATTTCACTGGCACAGTTACTTTGCTGAATCTTTTCTTGCATTTAGCATTTTTGTTTGCTCATACTTTATTGGAAGGGGTTGTTCACAAATGCTAACTCTCTAAAAAAAAAAATAAATATATATATATTGACCCCTGAATACTTTCTACCATGCAGGCATGCTCCAGAAGTGGCCATCAGTGATTCCATCTGGATTTCTCTGCTTTTTGAGCAGAGGCCTCCATGCGTCATATACCCTGCTGTTTATAGAGGTGGCTGTACATATGGCATGGAATCTCAGCCAGGGCTTGAAACTGCCTGTGCTATGCAGGCACAGTGGGAGCCTTAGGAATTGAACTTCATTTATGGAAGTTGTCTGTGGGTCTTGGAGATGCCCTGACTTTCTGTGGCCAGAAAAGATTGCTAAGCACAGAGGCTGGGAAACAGCCAGGTGAGGCACTGGTAGCAACAACCTCTGTTATATTATCATAGTTGGAAAGAAAAGCAGCCTTTGCTTGCTTTGCTGAACAATAACTTGTGAACTACCTGAGGTTTCCTTGTGACCTTTTGACAGTCAGGAAGCACAAGTGGCTCTTGTTATAACCAACTGCTGCATGAAACATACCATGTAGTACTCATGTTAAAATACTGAGCAATTTAGGTGAAAAAGAGTCTGAATTTTTTTTGGTGTGTTTTTTTTTTTTTGTTCGTTTGTTTGTTTTTTTTGGTTAGAATGACAGAATGGTTTGGGTTGGAAGGGACCTTTAAAGATCATCTAGTCCAACTCCCCTGCCGTGGGTGTGATGTTTCCCTTTTTCTGTTCACTGGGGACTATGCCTGATTGCCATGAGTTTTCAGATATGACGGAGTGTGACTTGGCAACTGCATCGTTCTCCCTAAACAGAAAGGAAAGTCTTCTAAGACTTCACCCTTTCTGAAATAGGCTTTCCTGCATGAGTGACAAAAATTATGTATGGTGCTGTTTATTCTGGTTTTCCCAGATGGTCAAAATTCTGCTGATTTTTGCATCTTACATTGGCTCCTGGTATGTAGACCCTTCTCTCCAAACATAGCCCACAAGGGGCACTCAAGAGAAATGTTGCTCGCAGCAAGAAAGCCTGAATCTTCTCTTTAGCTCTTACTTCTTATGTCCACAAAAGCAACAGTGAGTTTTTTCATCATCATTGAGGGTGTAGGGACAGTCTGAAAACTCATGTACAATCTCCCTGCAGGCCCAGGCCTGGTGACCCTGGAGTCTCCTGATTGCTATGTACCTCACAGTTGGAGAAGGAGTCGTCTTTTTAGGACCAAAGTTAAGACTGCAGACTGAAAAATGGTGCCTTCAAGGAGGCCATGTTATGATATACAGGAGCCAACTGCTTTGTTCTGAGCCATCTAATCAGCTTATACTCAAATATCACTAAAATCAACGTGGTGACTCCTGTGAAACAGGTGTGGTAGACACTGTCTTGTTACATGGAACTCCACTGCTATCACTGGGGTCTTTTCAGCAGCCTCAGCAGAACTGCCAGAAATATAGAAAGGCAGGGCTGACTGTCAGTTTCTCTCCTCAAGGTGATCTGTGTGGATAGATGTCAAGGAAAACTGACAGCAGCATCGGGAGGGTCATTATCTGGGATCATATTTTTCTATGATGTGCAGGCTCTAATCTCTCAAGATTAGAAAAGTACAGTTTTATGCAGTGCAGCTTACTCTCACCCACAGCCCATGGTCTGGTCCCGATGGCTTGTTCTTTCCTGAATGCAGTGGAGTCTTGCTTCACGCTAGAGTGATTGCGAGCAGACTCAGGACAAGACAAGCTGAAAGGCAGCTTGCAAAGGATTTCCCTTGCATGGGAGGATTTGCAGGCTAGACCAGAGCTCCCAGAGGCTGGCTCTTGAAGCTGGGCATAGGCTGATGTAGTTGTTACGGGATAGTGCTCCCTGTTTGCAGAGAAGTATAAGGACAGCCAAACTGGTCGTGCTCTTGAGTTGAGACTCTGTATTATGGTCATGGTCTAGGCACGGTTGGCCTGTTCTCATGTTCCACACAGAACCATCATGACTCTGTTGTGTGCACCCTTTGCACATACGTGGGATTCATCTTTCAGGAGATCACAAAGCACTTCATAAGCTCAAGTATTCACTTTGTAGATGAAGCCCAGAAATAGTGAGTGATCCCTGAAGGTTAAAAAGCTAACCAGAGGCAGAGCAGAGAATTTTAACTAACAGTCTCATCAGCTGCTTTGTCGTTTTTCCTAATAGGTGTTTGCAAAAAAACCCAACATTAAAGTAACATTTACAGATGGCTGATCTTGAAGTGTAAACATCTAAACTAGCACCTTAACTGTTCTGCCTACCACTGACCAACTTTTTGGTATGTTTGTTTCCAGGAACACCTGTCTGGTTCTTTGTGAAAATTGCTCCAATTCGAAATGAGCAGGATAAAGTGGTTTTATTTCTTTGCACTTTCAATGACATAACGGCTTTCAAGCAGCCCATTGAGGATGATTCATGTAAAGGTTTGTCTTTTTCACTATTACATATTTATGCTGCTTCTGTTTGTTTGCCCTGGTCTTGAAAGAGCTGAAGTCCTTTAAATACCAAAGCCAAAAAAATTAGATATTAAAATAGGTAGTAGCTATGCCACTGGGGACTGCATTTGTGCAAGGAATGGTTGCTGGTTTCTTAAGCAAATTGGCTCTGGCCTGCACTGGAAAGGGTTATTGCTAATGAAACCTGCAAGTGCTTCAGGAAGCAGAGTTTACTTAGCAAATAGGTGCTGCTCTTCCTTTTAAATTCATTATTAATCCACACTCCAGTATAGCCTTGAAGGAGTCACAATGTTGCTAAACAGCCTCTTTGATGTAAGAGGGAACTGAAGGGTCTTGGGCCCTGTACAAATTGTGTATGATACTGTATGCAAAAACTGAGGAATTAACCCTGTCTAAGTCTAGCAAAGATCAGAATAATTTCATTCTGCCTGGCTTGATGTTACTTATCGTTATTATGGGATTCCTTATGTGAAAGTTCTGGACTAGTTTCCTCTAACATATGTGAAGAGATTCCCGTCATCTTAAGCTGAATCCAGTTTAAGCTGTTCTGCTGAGTGAAGTAGCATTGCTCTGTATTGCTGTTAACCCTTTTCTGAGTTACACCCAGGAAAACCTGGAAGCAAACTCAGCTCTGACAGCAGCATAAACTTGCACTTAGGTTCAGATCCTGTCAGAAATAGACCTTTTGTACCCATGTGGAGAATTAGAGAGACTTGTGTCCTCTGGGGTAAGAAAAAACGCAAGTTCTCCTGTTGTTTGCATTTTTGTAGTATTTAATAATATTTGTAGTTTTAAATTAAACAGGAAACTTACTGTGAACGTGAACTGATTTACATTTATGTTCAAAATGTTATTCTTTAAAGACATAGTTTCTCGAAGTGGAAACACCTGTTACCATGAAAAAGGAAGCACAACCTTGAGAAAAATACCCTCTTTCAGGCTACATGGGGTAGTTTTTTTTCTCTTTTTAATGCTATTTTGTTCTGTTTTGCTTGAATAAAACTAAAAAAATGTATCTTGTCAGAAAGGTTGGGTCTACAGTATTTTTTTCCCCCCCCCCCCCCCCACCTACTGGTCTTCACTATATCCTGGGGAGGACTGACAGCAAAGATAAATCAGCATGATGCAGTAAAGCTGGCTCTCATTTATTTGCTGGGAGTGAAGGCCCTTGCTTCATTTAGTCAGTTGATAAGCAGGACTTTGTCTGGGGTGCTAGCTGTGTCTTGTCTTTTTGCTTTCACGGAAGATCCTTAATGTGATAGTGATATGCACTCTTGTGAAAAGAGTTTGTCCATCACTTTCAACACAAGGAAACACTGTAAATGTTTGTTTTCAAGAGAAGTATGTAGAAGGAAGGGAACCTAATTTAAAAAAAAAATAAATCTCCTTTGGATCTTGAAATTATACTATTCTTACAGTGATCATGGTAATTCTTAGCAGTTCCATATCTAAAGCAGTATAAGCACTCAACCAACATATAAGTGTACCGACTTGTGGAGGAGTTAGGATGATAAGCAAAACTTCTTCATCTGGCCCACGGAAACTGGCTAAGTGGCTAACAAAAGTTGCAGACAGAAGAACTGGCTATATTATTTACAGCCCACTGATTCACAGCTCTGTATTCCTTCCCTGAGTGCTATGACTTTATGTACAGAAGACTTCGTGCACTAAATGAGTCTTCCTAATATTGTGTCTGAATGTCCTAAAATTAATGAAGTTGCACCAGTTTCATGCTGGTAAAGAGTCCTCTGTCACTGTATACACATATCAAACATGATATAAATGAAACCGCACATTCTATTCTAATCCTTAATTTATCCCCTATGCCTTTCTTTCTTCCCTAAGTTAGTTGCTGTAGGCTAGCTTTGGAATTTGTTGCATGCATCTCAAGGAGGTGATGCTGTATCAGTCACTTGATGGCTAGATGAGCAATTTAATGGAAAAGAAGAGCTGATTTGTCAAACAAAGAATTTTACATGCATGGCCATGCCTTTAATGTTATCTTATTGTGCAGTTATATACTGTGAAGAGGGAAAAAGGCAGGTATAGAGTGTCAGACAATTGCCTGTAGTGGGCTCTAGGATTCATAAAGGGGAAAAACATCTTTGGAAGATCTAAAAAAGGTGAAATTATATTAGCTTCTAAGAACCATTGCTTTTGCAGACCTGAGCTTTGAAGAGGGCATATTCTTTGCACAGTGTACAACATTACACAGGAATTTTGTAGCATGCTTTTGAAGGGTAGCAATTTTCATAGGAATGTTTCTCATATTCTAAAACCAAGTGAACTCCCAATCTGAAAACCTAAAACTGTGAACTTAGGGATTTATTGTTTAATTGAAACAACTGAAAACTGATTGCTAAATCAATTATTTTTCCTTCTTTTGCCTTCAATCAGGTTTTATCAACTACTTTTCTTCTACTGTGTTTGTTTGTGAAATCAGTTTCCTGTGCATGTGACTTAATATGTAATAGGCTGCCTGCAAATGCAGACATTTTATTAACTTATGTGCTATTTGCATAGTTGCAGAGTGGCATAGAATAAAGTATTTAAGTTTTTAAAAATCAATGCCTGTCTGTCTATGTAGAGGAAAGCGCTATATAGTACAAGAACATGATCAATTTAAAGAGCAAATAATCTGTAAGGCTAAGCCTGCTTAGCTGTGGCATATCTTAGTTTTCTATCACCTGCTGGCAATTCCAAGAATGATTGTTCAGCTGCAGATGATGTAGCGACTCCTTGAGTGAAAAGTGTTGAGCTCTAATGACAGATGTTTGACTTGTACACAAAAATGAACAGGCATCTTTTATCCAAAGGTGACTCAGAGACATAGAAGGTTCCAGTAGTGGTTTTTGTTCTTAAATTTTTATTAGTAATGTCAAACATTGGAATAGATGAAACAAAAAATATTTCTAAAGTCATGTAAAAAGTAGACTTCTAATAGTAGTCTTTGTTAATTGATTCTGATAATTTAGATGATTATTTTATGACTGCTGTAGAAGTTAAATAAATTTGCTTTTAAATGCAGTAGCTTTAAAAATAGTGCATTCTAAATAAAACAACTTAAAAATAGTTTGTCAGTGATAATGATATAGTATTTTTAAACAGCCTCATTCCACTTTTTGCTGTATGCTTGCCCCTTTAAAAATCAGGAAAAAATAGGTTTACTTGAATAGAAGTAGGCAAAATTAAGCTATAGCATAGCTAAATTTGGCTTGTGAAGTGATAGGTCACCTTCTCAGCTGAATTTTAGAGTATATGCTATATTTGGAATTCATGCATTTTGTCTGTATGTCTTTTTTGGTTTGAGATCCAACACACCAAGTATGAGATGTTTGAGAATAGTGTGTACAGTAGAATGCATCACTTTATGAAATTAATAATCTGTGCAGACAGATAGAATCTGTGCCTGCACTCTGAGTAGCTAGTAGGAAGTTTGCCTGAGCAGGTTTTGCATGTGTGAATACAATGTGAACATACTCAGATGCATGTATGTCGCTTTATAAAAGTTTGGAAATTATGCTTTGGATGCTAATTTTTTGCTTTTGATACTTTGTTTTTATACAAAAAGGTGATCAAATTCAACATCAGTGAGTCATATAGGAGAATGGTTGTTAGCCTCCTAGCTATTGTAACCTCCTGTGCTTTGTAGCAATCATCGGTTATCATCTCCTCTGCAGAAGAAGCTTTGTTTCATTTTGCAGCTAAGCTGTCCTTTGCATCACAAGCAGGGCTACACAAAAAATAATACTTTGATTGTCTCCATCTTAATTCAGGGAAAACTCCAAGTATTTCTTTTTTTTTTCCTTTTTGTTTCTGGGTGGTTTTTGTTTTGTTTTTTTTGTTTGTTTGTTTTTGCTGTCTAATTTTTTTGTTCTGTTTTTAAAGATGTATTTATATGAGCAGAGCCAGTGTTTGAAATATTTTGATTAAGTTATACTCTACTTTCATCTAGATGAAATGTTTCCTTAAAAAAGGAAACAAATGAAAGGGAAGTGGTGAGTATTCTAAAAAACTTTGGTACGCTTTCCCAGTCCAGATGGAAAAATAAGAGAGTTTTGGTCATGAAGTTTCAAAGGGAAGGAGCGTTAAGACTGTAGAGAGGCATGATGGATGTAGGCAGGGATCTTTGATGTGCAAGAAAACAAAGGTGGTTTGAGTGGAGGCAAGAACTGCTAGAATCCTGATTCATTCGCATTTATACAGTTCTATGTGAACAATAGACCTGTGACCAAAGCCTAGTCTCTAGCAGGCGATGGCTCCTTATTCTAACTCTAGGGATTGTATAAGTCATGGATCAGCAACTTGGTAACAGGGGTTCTGTACCTCCCACAGTTCCTAATGTTTGCATTTACGAGTCATCATGATCAAATGGAAGAGAGTGGTAGGAAACAAATAACTACCTACAAATAAATAATAGATGTTGTTGTGGATTGAGTATTGACAGATCATGCTCACCTCAAAATACAGAAAATAGGTTTCTTCAACTTAAGAGCATTGTTAAATGAAGCTTCATCCCTTAAAGAAGTCTTGATGAGTTAAACATCACATCACAGAGGTGATGGTATTTCAATGCCATGTTTCCCCATCAAACAAATCTCAAGGGACAGCTTTTGTCCCTGTGGTAAGCATCTTGTCTTCTTGGGCGTTTTCAGAAGCAGTTTCAACTTTTTGCAATGAAATGGTGGAAAACTGAAAGAGCATCGTGGAATGCAGGACAGATGAAATCAGTGCTGTTGATCTTGAAGGCTCTTCGTCCTTTTGAAGATGGAGATGTTTTAGAGCCATCTCATTGCTGTGTCTCTGCATGATGTTTTCTGCAGAACTGAAAAAGGAAACCAAACAATGATAAAAATGGGTTAGAATCAAAGACAGAGGTGCAGGCAAGCACAACCATAGGGCTGGCATCCAGCTTTATGTTTGGTTCCTGAATTCCAAGCTGTCTTGTCTGCTGTGTGTGCTCTTGTCTGTTTGAGGAATATATAGGCCTATATGAGAATCACCTAGGGTCATTAGGTTTCAATTTAATTTCTATGTTCTCTATTTCTAGAGGAAAAGAGTGTATGTAGGGAAATACCAACTGCTTGCGTTGAAAGAGAACTCCTAAACCATATCATCTGGTCCCCCCATCCTAGCAGGACTAACATGAATATATTCTGAAACCATTCTGAAACCTAGTTTCTTGTCTTGGAAAGCTCCATCTTCTTCCTGTAATCAGCTCCATGACCCTTAGAATTCAATGTTTGTGCTCTCTCCTGTGGCTTAAGTCCATTATTTGACCTGTCTTCACTGGATAAATATCTGCCTTGCTGTAGGTTGTGTCTGTCCTTAGGCTTCTGGAGGAAAAATGGTGATAAATTCAGCAGGTACTGCTGTGTTTTCAAGCAGTATTGGAGAAATTATCATTCAGTAGAATTAGTAGTGGCATTCTCTCTCATCTTCATTTTCTTTTTCCTATGCCACAACGTGCAGGTCTACTATAAATGTACTTCAGAGTTCCCACATTTTTATCTTCCCTTCACAAAAAAAACCCCCAAAAACAGTACAAGGAGGAGAATGTTCTGTCCTAAAGATGGGATTCATACACCTGGGACATTTGCATCATGATTCAGTTTTAGGCATTTCATCACACAGTGGCTTGTGTAACTCCAAACTGAGCTCGTATGTGCTGTACTCACTATATGGAGCGAGTTAGGATATATAGTCCCACTCTGCTGTATTCAGGGCAGCACTGGTTTAAAAAGCCAAGCTAAAAAGCCCTGCCTCTTGACACAGTCTCTTGCCCATAAAGTTATATTGTTTTCAGATCAGAGCTTGGAGTATGTGGTAAGAGATCTCATGTTCATGGGAACAGTTCATTTGCATACCATTTAGGCACCTGCAGATGAGATCTGCAACATGCAGGGCAGGGGAGGTGCTTATAGGGATGCCGAGGACAGAGGAATGGGTTAAGCTGTACCTTTCAGGAGGAGATGACTCTTGGGAAGAGGGGGAGGTACCCAAAAGTGCTCAGCATTCATTGCCGCAAACTGTGCTGCAGAGGTGTCTGTGGCAGTGCTTTTG
This sequence comes from Scopus umbretta, assembly GCA_013400535.1. Lineage (NCBI taxonomy): Eukaryota > Metazoa > Chordata > Aves > Pelecaniformes > Scopidae > Scopus > Scopus umbretta. Next base: position 11,398 of record VZTL01028166.1, on the reverse strand, counting down.
TGCAAGAAAGGTCAGGTGAGGTGCTTCCTTTTCCTTCTCTCTCTGCTTATGTCCGAATAGCCCAATTCTTGCAAAACTCGATGACAGGAGGAAAACACACGCTCCAAGTTTGTCTTCCGTTTTTGACCCGAATCCTGAATCTTCCAGCAAAACGCCTTACCCTAACTCTGTTTTGAGTTAGTGCAAGGGGCTGGCTATGACAGCCGGCGTTAAAAACATTATGCCTGGTAAGGGGGGGTGGGGGGGCGGATGTGGAGTTCCCATGTGCAGCTGGAACTCCGCCGCCTTTCCTGTTTTCCGCCAGGGCTGCCTTTTGCCAGCAGGCCCCGGTGGGCCGCGGCCGGCGCGGCGCGGCCTGCCCCGTCAGCACCATGGCCAGCGCCGAAGGCCGCGGCTCCCCCGGCGCCCCTCGCCCGGCTCTGGAAAACGGGGCCGCCGTTGGTATCCTCTTGGAACAGACCCCCCTCGCCTTGGGCCTCGTCAGTCTGGATTTACCTCACTGAAAATACGCCGACGCTGGTAGCCTTCTGCCATGGTCCTGTAAAACGGGGAGAAAGCGTAGCGGTGCTGGCGCGCGAGCTCTGCGGAAGCGGGGTTTTGGGTCGGTGTAAATCGCTGTGGCTGGGTTGGCTTTACAAAGCGTAGTCTGACTTGTATCGGCTGAAGATTAACTCTTGTCAGTGGTTTTTGCCTACCTGATCCGTTCTTTTAACCTCTGCTGGCTTTAGTCAGAAGGTAGTAAGGCCTTCAAGCCTTAGCCTATCAACTGTAGTTGGATTTCTTCATGTACAGTAGAGAAAGAATGCTCATTTATAACTGTGCCTTTAAAAAAAACCCCAAAACAAACAAAACCCAACCAAACCAACCAACCAACCAACTAAAAAAAAAAACAAACCACAAAACCCCACCACCTTCCATGGAACTGTACTGTCAGAAATCAAGTGCTTTGGGTCAGGTTTATAACAGGTACAAACTGCCCTCACTTGAGGTTCTGTCATGTTGATTTGTTTCTCTGAGAAATAGTCCTTTAGTATAGTAGCTAATCTTACATGGGTTTATCAGGAAGGATCTGGGTTTATCAGGAAAGATCTGGCTTCCTGGATGGAAATCATTCAAGCTACTTGTTACTGAATACTTCCCAAAAGTGTTGGCTACTCAACTCAGCTATTAAATTACCGGTGACAGACGTGTTTTAAAATGTGCTTTAAGGCATAAGAAAATCTTCCATTTTATTCTTGATAATGGAGAGGTGAGATGAATTTGGTTCTCCCCTTTTAATAAATGCATTGTTTTGCATATTATTATTATTATTATTATTATTATTATTATTATTATTATTATTATTATTATTATTATTATTATTAATTCGTAATAACCTCTTTTCAGGTCTGCCCTGGAAAATCTTGTTCAGTAGTGGATCCATGCAATTTGTTTGGTTTTTGTGCTCACCTCTCAAATTACCAAATATATTCTGCAAATTCCATCAAAGTAAGATGTCAAGCAAGGATATGTTCAAAGTACTGGGCTGTATTTTAACCACCTGTGTTCCTGTACTTGTCATGGATCACTTGCAGGCTAACCTTCAGCCTGGTCTTTAAAAACAGTCGCTGCTAATAGTACCATTTCTTTTGGTGATGAAACCATAGTGTGGAGGGAACTTCTTCCAGAACCAGGTTCTCATTAAGAACTGAATCTGCAAAGCACTGAGTGTCCTCAGTTGGAGTAGGAGGTGAGACTGCTCAACAGTTCCCAGGTGGTGCTAGTATTTTTCAAGACTGGGACTAAAGGCACTGATACTTTCCTTCCAGAGTACCAAAAATATCCAGATATGTACTCTGCCTGACTTTCTGTTATGGCAAAGTACTGCTTATAAAGATTATAGTTGTAACTAGCTCTTGTGACTGTCGTTCAAGGCCTTCTATTTTGAGAGGTGTTTGAAATGGCTGTAAAAAATATTCTGAATTAAAATCCAGCATGTGACTTCTCTGCCAGAAGCTGCTAAATGTATTATTAGAGTTCGAGAAAATCTATTTGTGTCTTTCCCCCTTTTGTTTAGAGAGGATAAAATTAATGATTTTGTTTTGCTTTGTCTGCTCTGCTTTTTATTATCCTACGTATGTTTCTCTGCTTATGCCAAATCTATGCTTAATACGTCTGAGGCCAGATTCATTTCTGTTACAGGCAACTGTAATTTTCGTCATGTGTGATTTTAGTCTTACAACCGTATTAGTCTGGAGTGTCTTCTGCAGTGCTGTGAGATCCATATCTGGCCATTGGATTTAATAGAAGATTATTGTAAAGTGGGCATTTATCCTTACAAAAGATGCAGTTCATGTAACAGCACTCTTGTAGAGCCATTGAGTGTCAAGCCACTGCAGTCATGGGTTTTATTACTTTACCACCCTGACACCTATTTTGTGACTTGCTTTTATCTGGTACTTGGTTAAATTATACTCCCTTGTGGTCAGTATTAAAGCAGATTGCTCTGTTTTAACTTTTTTTTTAAAAGTTATGGGAAGCTTTATGTGGTACACTTGCAGGTTTTTTTTTTTGGTAATGTGTATAATCTTGCATGTTTTCTCAAGGTTGGGGAAAGTTTGCTCGCTTGACCCGTGCCCTCACAAGCAGCCGAGGCGTGCTGCAGCAGCTTGCTCCGAGTGTGCAGAAAGGAGAGAATGTTCACAAGCATTCACGACTTGCTGAGGTAACGTTTTCTTTCCCTGAGAAACCATGAAGAAATGATTTTAGCCTTTGTGGGTACGTTGTCTCTGCATGAGCCAAGCACTGTCTGTCCCCCTTGCACTGGGAATCTGAAGCCTGGTGGCAGGCATGGGAGCTCAGAATATGGCATGTGTGCTGTGAAATGTGTCCTGTGACAGTGGAATGGAAAGACGTGTCCAAAAGACTTCATATAACCTAATTGGTGTTGTGTTCCATATCTCAGCAAAGTCTTGTAATGGCATTATTATTAAAGCAAAACTCTCCGTGGGGTCTCCATATAGTCAGTACTCTGTACTGTTAATCTTGCCCTGTATACGTCTTAGTTTCTATGCAAAATAAGCAACTCCTGCTCAGGCCTGTACTATTGTCACATGTGACAATGAAAGTCCCATGGACAGGAGCTTACCTATTCAGTATTTAATACAGATACACTCAAGAATGGAAAGCTAACTTCTGTTGGAAGTATAGAAATAACATTGATCATACTAACACAGGGGAGGGGCAGACGTTCACATGGAGACTATACTGTAGGAATACCATATGATTATCACACGTCCACCCTGAGGTGGTTTTAGTGTCCTGGAATTTGGAACAGTCTCCTTCCTAATCCTACTCAAGGCTTAGCATCAAATAGTCTTTCCTTCTCTTTAGGTGTCTACCCTTGAATTTTAGTTCATGCTAAAACGTAGGCAGTAGAATATGAGGTGAAGGGTCTGAGGTTATTCTGCTTGGCTCAGTGAACCTCAGTCTGGACCTAAGTGACTACACGTTACTGAAACTTCTTGCAAGCTGATGGGCTCAACAAGTCTTCGCAAGTATTCTAACTGGCACAGCCAGTTGATTCATTACAAGTAATAAAAGGCAAGTGTATAGTTTACATGTCTGAAATGAGTTTCTTTAATTGCCGGCTAAATATTGCAGTCATTATTTTAAAAAGAAATTAGCCCCAACTGTGATGTTAGGTACCTTTTTGTGTATCTGCCATAATTCCACTTAAGTCAATAGAACTACACTAGAGAAAAGCAGAGTGCAGATAATCATACAGGCAAGCCCACTTTTCTTCCTTTGTAGACATATGGGGTGCCAGGCTTCTTCTTCTGGAAAGATCTCTTGATAATATTACATGGGATCTCTAACTGTTCCCTGTTGTATTTTCAAATCTTTTTTTTTTTTCCCCTTCATCTCTGCAGTAGCCTATTTGAAATCTTAAGTTCAAATTAAAATTCATCCTTTTTCTTTTTCTACTCACCATGGCATTTCAAATCAATTTGTTTGCTTGAGAAGGCTCTTCATTTACTGGTCTATTATTTGTGTTGCTCTTATTTCTTTATCACTTATATTTTTTAATATCTGAGGGACCAGTTGTGTCCTAAAACCTGAGTTGGGGCAAAGTATTGTACAAACACAAAACAGGAGCCCGCCACAAAAGCTTACAATTTCTTTTATAGGTTATGAAATATTAGTTTAAGAAAGGTGTTTGGTGGCAAACTTTTAACCACAGGCCATGGATAATATGAGCAGTGTCGATTAAGCCTCAGTCTCTGACTTTTGCCAGTATGTGTCGATTTGTTTAGCCTGACTTCTCTAATAGCAGTCATATGAAAACTGCTTAAATTACTTATGCAATTAATGCAAGGGTGTTAGGTAACTCTGCAAGTACCTTTTGCAGTAAGAGTATAAAGTAATTGATACACTTCTGTGGCTTTATCACCAAGGAGCTGATTGGAGAAACCATTCCTCCTAGTCACACGTGTCCTCTGCACCTATGGTGTTAGCTGATATATTCTGTATATTTACCAGGCAGCTCTGGGTGAACAAGATTGTGTCATAATTTAAAAAATGCGATAGTTATGAGAAATAAAAGCAGAAAAATTATAATGGTGCTTAGCAGCGCTGCTTAATAATGGAACTCCTGCCATTTCTTCTTTAAACCTTGTTTACCAGGGACTTATAACTGCCATTAAAATCTGCCTCAAGTTGTGGCTTAGCACCTAGCCCTTGGCTTGGGAGCAGTTTGTGTGGGTGCCTGTAAAAACAAAAGCAAGGGAGAGTGAGACAAAGCAAATATGTGCAGCTGAAAACACAAAAGGGAGAGATTAAGCTGAAAATGAATATTTCTGTGGTTTCCCCCCCCAGTCATGCAGTCTTAAAAATAAATAAATCATTGTAACCACTTGTTGATGCACTTTTATGAGTCCTGACTTGTGATATATTCACCATTTTTTAACAAATCTGGGATAATTTTTTTAAAATTTTGTTATGTTAAAAAAATGAACACAGCCTTGTGAAACCCATGATGAAATTTGTTGTTTCTGCTCTTAAAATAATATTCTTCAGCTTTAGAGAGCTATTAAAACATCATGCATCATTACCACAAATAATAAACGCAGATAATATAACTGTAGGGGCTGATGAATCATAAATAATTGGAATAATACTTTCATTAATAATTTTCTGAATCAAATATTTCTGTTACTATGGTATAACTGCATAACAGAAAAAAGTCTTCCAAAACCAGGGCTGTTTCCGTTATTTAGAAAACTATAGTAATGAAATATTTGTTCAATGCACATGGGTGGAAGGAAGCTCAGCACATCGGTTTATATAGTTGTGTACATTTTCTTCATGATTACTTTCATATTCATCTCTTGGGTTTTTTTCCCTCTCCAGGAAAAGTACCTTTACAAGCAGTTTGAATCTGTTTAGTTCATGTGGGTGGGTAACCACACCTGACTGCTTCAGCAAATACTGTGTTTCAGGTTGGCACTACTCTCCCTAGAGGCTGGAGTGCAGCAAGAGCACCTTGCTGCACTTGGACAGAAGGTACTTCTCTTTGCATCTACCTGGCTTTGCTATATGGTGCAGAGAGAGTGGGGTTTATAGCTTTTAATCTCTAGATGACCCAGGGGTGGAATGTGTGTCGCCCTTGGTGTGAAAGGCGGAGAGAAGAGCTCTCCTAACTTCCAGTGCAGCAACCTGACAAAACCTAGACCTTGAGCGCTAAGCTCTGTGGACATCCTTCCATTATTTCTGTACAGCAGTGAGCTCTCTTGTTGTGCTTAACGCCAAAAGCACATGCTTGTTGTCTGAGATAATTAAGCTTTGTTATAGGGATTTTTCTCTTCCTTCAATTAAAAGAAAAATTTGGTGCCTTTGAAAGCTCTTGGCTGGCAGTCCCAGAGGCTGCAAGACCTTTGCCAGTCTGCAAAGCAAGTTGCCTTTCCCAGGAGAGGTAGTATGGGCTGGGTCGTCTTCTTCCATCTGCTTTCATCTCAAGCTGTGAAACGACAGTGCATCTCTCCAGCAACGCCAGCAGGTTTTACAAGGTGCGCGTTAGTGATGTGGTGAGAGGGAGCCAGGGCTAGAAGCTGTCACTCCCATCCCACCCAAACAAAAGACTGGAAACACCCCAGGCTTTCTGCAGGTGGCTTTCCCCACCTTGCAAGTGATTAGTATCCGTATGTCATTCCTTGATGTCCATCTCCTGCCCTGACCCTGCTCCTCCTTTTGAGATTCACACCCAGGCTGCTGGTGTACATCCTTCCACTGGAGACCAGCTAAAGCGATGGTCCCTTGCCACTTTAAATAGCCATTGGTAGAGCTTAACCAGAAGCTCCAAGGTGGTAGTGGAAGTTCAAAAGACTTATTATTAAGGTCCCTAGCCATTCAGATAGTTTAGAGTACATTTACTTTCTAAATACAAAGGGAAGGAGACATCAATCCTTTTATTTGCCTGTGCTGTAGCCCTTTGAATCTCAAACAAGCTAGGGGAGAGTGCTTTGTACTCGGTGATGACATTTTAAAACACTGAAGCAGCAAAGTTGTTTATTTTCTTAATGAGTTGAAATGAGAAGTCTGTTTTTCTCTGCATTCAGTTCAGTTTTATATCCCTGCAGTTCCACTGGTTTTACTGTACTTCTTTTCTTGATTTACAGCAAAATAACGGACACCAGAATTTAGCCCCTCCTTTAGTGCCAAGCAGAGATTGTTCTTGCCTTTGTTCCTATTATTCAGATATATGGGAATACATTAGTACATTTTCCAGTAACTTTAGTTTGGATGATGCAAAATTTCTGCAAGTTCTTGGAGTACAAAGAGATGAGTGGTGGCCACAATGGAGTGCATTATACAATTTTCAGCCTAAAACTTATATATGTATATATAAGAATCAATCCAACAAGAACTAACAAAACTATTTTTTTCAGTCTTTCATGGTTGAGGTTCCTGTGCTGATTAGATGGATTACCAAAATGTTTGACTTTTTCATATAGTATCAGAGGCTAAAAAAATAAGCTCTAGGAGACATGATTGCAAAAGAAGCAATTATGTTTTCATCCTGCATTTAAGGGATGATACAGTATCACCATGCTAGTAAGATCTCAGCATTAGAACTGAAATCCAGTTAACTGACTGAAAAATGTTACTATGTGATAGAAAGTGCTTAGTTTTGCTGATGAGTTATTCCGCTGAGTGAATATTGCAGAGGACTCTCCTTCCCCAGTGAAGCATATTTCAGGCTTGGGATCTTATGTTAGGGCTGCTACTCAGGCAGATCCTCATAAAAGCCAGTAGTAGCTCAGTGCTTTCCAACTGATTCAGATACAGCTGCGAAGTTCAAAAAGGAGGGCCGGAGGTATTTGCAATAATGACCTTGGGCTAGAACTTTTGTTGGGAAAAGACATCCTAACATTTGTCACTGTGTCACTGAGACGGCAGACAAGCCCTGAAGGGAATGATGCTCTGAGTACACATGCTAACTCAGTACACAACCTGTGCTTCTTCCAGTCACTACCAGTGACTTCTAGGGACTGCACTGGCTGGCCAGTGCATCCTGCAGAGAAGAGCCTGCTTCTGTCTTGTGCTGCTTTGCTTCCAGCTCCTCTCATCACAAAGCAACTTTTATTTTTAAATTTTTTTTTTTTTCTCTTCTCTTTCTTTCTCTTTCTTTCTCTTTCNTTTAGTATGGAGAACCTGCATGAATCAGGGTCAAGAGTGGCAGAGTACTTAATACTGCAGTGGACATTTCTGAGTCCTAGTTTGGTCTGCAAGCATTCCACTTAGGGGAAAATATTCCTTTTCCCTCTTTGCTGTCATTCTAGAAGCTCAGTGAAACAAAAATACTAAGTCCTCTTATTTTTTTCAAATTGTTAGCCTCTGTGCTAACATGCAGGTCTCTGAGCAGGGCATGTTAATTCTTTTCTGGAGAACATACTGGGCTCAAAGTCAGCAGGCTTGCAGCTCCCGTTGTCATTTACACATGTGCAAGGGACTGTGATATGACAGTGTCTGACCCCTGTTGTGCACGAGAGTAAGTGATTATGTGAGGTTCAAAGCAGCAAGGAACTTGACCTGAGGCTGTTTTGTCCAAGTAGAACTTTTATAGCTGATTGTTTTCTTTTGTCTCCTTTGGCTTAATGTGTTGGAGGAAAGCCCACCAGTTCACAAAAAAGATAGTAAAAAGCACTCAGAAGAGCCTGCAGATAAAAAACATCTGTGTCCAAATAATTGACATTAAAAAAGCTGAGATAAGGAGCATGAAAGGAAAACATCGTCCTATTATAACTATATATAATGTTGTCTGATCTTTTCCCCGAGAAGGTGGACATTTAATTTCCTTCTCTGCTCCCTATTGCTCTGACCTATTATGTAAATAACTGTGAGGAACCATGCTCCTAAATGGTTCTCACAGGTTCTATGAGTTTAACATTAGCAAATACATCTCACTTGAGAAAACCTCCATCTTCCATTCAGTTTTCACCCATAACTCATCCAGGATAAATTTCATTTTAAATTTTAACTTGTCTTTATTTGGAGACAGGTCCTTCATGTTGATTTTGCCTTCATGTATATCCATAGATGTAAACAACCACATGCTTTTTCATAGGTATGTAAAAGAAACTTCAGTTCCCAAGATGCAAAGACATGATCACGCTCTTCTTGCACTAGTGTGCAGAACTGGAAAGATAGTAGACTTAAAATGGGCAGCGTTGGTGGAGACTGCAGTTATGCAAAACACTTGGAGTATGTGCTCAGCTTGAGGTCCAGGGTTTAAAAGACATACTGACAGGTTATTTTTTGCTGCAGTGTTTTTTTTAATTCAGACATAACTGCATTGTAACTTGACTGTAGACTGTACACCATCAGATAGTGAAGACACTGATCTTCTCTCAGTGAAAAGTTAAAGTTCAAAACGAGTTTATTGAGGCTAATGGTAGTTATCCATGGGCTTTGGTCCTGCACAGCCCAGAGAAGAGGAACAAAGGCGCATGCATTCGTGATAGGTTCTAATATAAGACTATTTCAGGTACAGTATAGTAAAGAGTTAAATAGACAATACTGAGAAGCAGTATGGTCCTGATGCTGGACTGGAATTGAGAAGTTGTGGTATTGTTCCTGGTTTTGCCATTGATTTCTATTTGCAACTGCCTTCCTGCCCGTCATTTATCTGTCTCATCTATTTAGACTGCTGAAGGAGCTGTCTCTTCTTTATATGTCTTGGAGACCCAGCATATTAGGCTTAGTGTCAAAAAATAATTATTGGCATTAAAAGAAGCAACAACTGTTCTTAGGTTGATGGTGATTTGTTTAACAGAATGCTTGTCCTGACTTGCTTACCATTTGGTGGTGATAAAAGGAGTTAAGGGACATGCATTTTTATCAACTGTTATACTGAGCTTGAGAATCTACAATGTGAAAAGTAATGTTAAAAATTTAAGCTTGTTTTCTTTTTCTCCTGAATTCTCTGTGACTACAGGTACTGCAGCTGGGCTCTGAAATCCTCCCACAGTACAAGCAAGAGGCACCAAAGACTCCACCACATATAATTTTGCATTATTGTGTTTTCAAGACTACCTGGGACTGGATCATCTTGATTTTAACCTTCTACACTGCTATTCTGGTCCCTTACAATGTCTCCTTTAAAACCAAACAGAACAATGTGGCATGGCTAGTAGTTGACAGCATTGTAGATGTCATTTTTTTGGTAGACATTGTGCTTAATTTCCATACCACCTTTGTGGGGCCAGCAGGAGAAGTGATCTCTGACCCAAAGCTGATTCGCATGAATTACTTGAAGACCTGGTTTGTGATCGATCTGCTCTCATGCTTGCCATATGATGTCATCAATGCATTCGAGAATGTCGATGAGGTCAGTATACTACTTCCACTTCCACCCATTAATTATTACTTAATGGCTGGGGGAGGGGGACGGAGAGAAGAAAGAAATGTATGCTTTTAAATATATTGAATTAGTGTATGTATGTCTCTAGTAGCTGCCCTCAGCCCACGTAGAAGTTTGCTTATGCGTCCTAGCCAGAAAGGTCCATCTTTAACTGCACTGGGAGAGGCTGACGTTCTTGGTGTCAGAAATCCATATTTATTTTCCTTCATTCTGCATCCTAGAGGAGGATGTTCAGGAGGACAGGCAGAAGCAGACAGCAGAACCTCTGTACAGCACTGAGGAAAAGTGCTTCATCTGACTTACTCTGAATAGTTTCAACTGGTGTGTCAAGATAGTTTCTTGGGGCAGGTTTTTTTTGCTTTTCACTGTTGACTGAACAGGGTATGTCTGCTAATGGCAGTTCTTCACGTGAACAATTGGAAAGTATAATACACTTCTCAGCTGCTTCTAATACAATGTAGCAGGTGGCAGGGGCAGGCAGTGACTCACTAAATCTTCTTAGACCACCAGAAAGTACTGTGTTGCGTATTTGGTGCTCCATGCAGCATTGTTTGGCAACAGTTGTTTTAGAGGAAGGTGAAGCAACTGAAGATGCTGTTTTGATGCTTGCTTGGTAATTCCATGATTAGAAGAAAGGATATGGAGAAATCTGGAAGTCTAGACTCCTTAATTCTTGCTTATTTCTTTGGGAACAGGTCACAAGCCAGCAAAAGAACTAACATTCAGACACTTAAAACCACAGTACTACCTTGTTTTAACTGTTTGTTCTCCTACTGGATCAGGCTGCCAAGAAAATATTCTTAAACTAAATATATTAAGGTTCCATGCCTAAATAGTTCAGAAAGTTAATGAATTGTTGATAAAATCTTGAAGAGAATTCCAGCAGTCCACTTTTTAATAACATGATATAAAATCTGTACCATCAACTAATTATGTGTCTGTATTTGTCTGTGACACATACTAAACCTTGTAACATACATACGCATCTCATCAGTGCTTAGTATTTAATTTTTTAGCCTGTAAAATTCAATTTTTATGAGTTCCTTTAAAATGTGCCCATGTTATAAAGGACAACCCAACTATTAAGAGAAAATTATGCTGAGTGAAATATCTGGGTAAAAACATAAAACCGCATTATTTTTGTAAAAATACACTACACTGTTTTTTTATCAAATGTAAAGTATTTTGCTCAATGACTTGAGGACAAGTAGGCAAACTATTGGATGCAGTGGAAAAAACATAATGTTAGTTGATATTTAATTCCCTAGGGAGGTTTTCATTTTATATAAAGCTGCAGACTGAAATAACACAAATGAGATCAAGCAAAAAAGCCTTGTGAGACCTGTCCTTAAATATTTGTTTGTCATAAAAAGGACCCAGGCTGCAGATTACTGTGCAGGGCTTTATATACTACTTTGCTGTGGCACTTATAAAGCAATGGAATGAGAGGCCATGTGTCAGTTTCTGACATAAAAGATTAAAAAAAAAATTTAAAAA
>VZTL01028165.1:0-35188 GCA_013400535.1 Scopus umbretta | reverse complement strand
ATTTTTCCTAATATCCAATCTTCCTGCAATGTTGCAGAAGGCTCAAAATGGTTTAGTGATCAAGTTTAGTGATTCATTGTTAACTGAAATAACTCATTAAAGTATGAAGACCTGTGACTGTACAAATAGCTAAAAGGAGATCCTAAGTATTATTTTTTTTTTCTAGCTGTTTAACTGCTTCTCTTTATTGGCTGTTGTTTGCTCATTATTCCTACAAACAGTTTTGGTTTTAGCATTCCTGAAATCTGCTAGCTTTGATGAATACTTATTTATTGAAGTTCTTAGAGATGCTGTCCCTTTCTAGGTGTGTTTAAAATTTGGGTTTTTATGGTATAAGGAAGAGTGTAGTAGTTTCTAAGTGTAATAGCTAAATTAACTCTGGTGTCACCACTTTTTCCTACCCAGCAAAAGTTCATTAAACTAAATCTCAGAAAGGCAGTTTAGTACAGAATAAGAGTGTTTGTCTAGGGACCTAACCAAAGTGAGTTATTCTGAGCTACAGCTGCAGCGTATAGGTAACCTCAATTTCGTATAAATCACTAGTAGTGAAAATACAGTCCCTTTTTATTTGGCACTAACACTTTTTCTGTTTCTCTCTGAAACCTAATGGAAGCTAATGTGTTGATAATGTTACTGTCTTTCTGCTTGTAACTCTTTTTCATGTATGTTTTACTCTGTCCAAAGGTCGACCGCTTCCAGACAGGGTAGGATCACCTGGTGTCCCTGGAGAGAGAGGTGAAAAAGGTGAAAAGGGTTCTCCAGGATTCTCTTTACCCGGACCACCTGGAAGAGATGGTTTCCCAGGTCCCCCGGGGTTGCCTGGCCCACCAGGTCCTCCAGGCAAAACAGGTAGGTAAAGCACTCGGTTACTTTTCACAATGAAGACTCAATAATGCACAATGCATGCACATAAAAAAGGATAAGGAGACAAGATTATAAAAAAATGCATCTACATCGTGGAAGAAACACATCTGAGTTAATGGGCCAAGTAAAAGCTGTTCCATGATGCAGCGAGCTGCTTGTTTCCTTACTGGGACAAGGATTCTTTGCTAAACGTTTTTAAAATTTCTTTAAAAGTACATTGGAGGCTGTTACAATATAACCAAATAATTGACCTTAATACATATTGGTTTCCTCTGTGTCCTAATGTGCCCATTTATAGATGTTTATAAATTTGCAATTAAAAAAATAACAGATACTAATATTTTGGCACAAAAGATAGCTGTTCAATATCACAATTTACAAGTCTGCAGTACTAATCTATGTAAGGTATAAGAACTGCTGATGGAGATACTACTCTGCTAGAAGTTTTTATTGTAAAATGAAATTATCTTACAGGAGAATGGGGTCAACACTTGCTTTATAGAGGTAAATGAAAAGCTAGTAATGATGTGACAAATGCATAATAACATTAGTGGTAATGATAACAAAATGACACAACTATGTATAATTAGATTCTGATAAAGCATTTTTAAAGAGAAAAATGTTTTGGTTTTGCTCTGCAATAAAGCAATGAAAAAAGTACATATGAAAGTGGTCCATGCTTAATAGCTCCTTACAACTGATGTTTTAACTCTTTTATTGAAGGAAAACTTTTGCTATAGGTGAATCTGATATTGTGAGTTAAGTTGTCATTTCAACATAAAGAATTATATCCCTATTACAGTAGTTTAGGTAGTTTACGGCTATTGAAAGGAACATTATTCTCTATTGAGTTCCTAAACCAAAATACTGGGTTCAAAACCAACTGAAGATGCCTAGTTGTTGCTGTGTTTGCCAATGAAGCAGTAGAAATTCCAGAACCTAGAATATGGAATTAAATAGCTAAATCTTACCTTGCCCTAAAACTAAGAGCAATTCCTGTCTTTCACACAACATGTTTCTGTCACTGCTCAGTTCTGCTCCTTCCCCAGATACTTCTTTAACTTTCTTCAAGTGCATAATGGGAAACAATTTGTGTTCATTTAACTGTTGTTTCCTAAACTTCACATTAATATTTTGACTACTCGCTTTGGCCAAAATGATGCCATATTGTATTGGGTCAGAACCTGTGCCATATCATCAAACAGAACAAGTACAATTTGTATTCTCATGTCAAGCCTGATAAATATTCTCATTTCTTACCTATTTCAGTTCCTAACATATGAAGTTTCTTGTTTTCAGGAAGCTTGATCAGTGTGAAGAAGTTAAATATATGTTAACAAGCTTCTCTTGACCTAGACAGTTTCCTAAAACATTGAAAACAAAAGTCAGGGTACAAAAAACTCTACTTAATGACTTCAGAACATCAATAGTCTCCATTCTCTTCAGGGTCAAACCAGCAATTTTTCACCCCACAGCACTCTTCTTAGCCAAAACTTAAAATAAATGTAGTTTTAATGTGAAAGTTGTTTGTAACCTTACTATAGCAGAGCCTGTCTTTTCTCTCTAATTCTTGGGGTTTCTGAAGCATTATAAATGTAATCAGAATACAGAATCCCACTTAAATTTTCTAAAGCAAAACAAATAGAAAAATAAAATGCTATCCTGACTTATCACTATTCATAGATACATTCATCCAGGACATTCATAAATGCAGCCCTATAATGGAAACTTGCACTTGTCAAACAATATTCTTTATTTCATTTCCATTGCAGATGGAATTGATCAATGCCAGCAGGGAGAACCTGGTGCGCCAGGTAGTCCTGGACCTCCAGGAAGAGATGGATTTCCAGGAGAGATGGGAGAGAAAGGTAATATTATTTAAAGTGATTGCTTTCTAAAGCTCTGTACCCTGGAGCTTGGGTGCATAAAGAATCTGAGCAAGTTAGGCTGGATCCAGAGAAAGTGTACTTAAAGTTAGTTAAGCGGATAATTCACGGACATAGAAGATGTTTCTTGAGTCTCTGGTGAGTAAAAGAGGATATTATGTATTGAGCTGTGTGACACAAACTTCACTTATATTTCACTTAGCCTACACATTGCTGGAAAGTGATAAAGGATGGTGCAGGGCTGAAAGAGGAGGTGGGAAGAAAGAAAGGGTTGAATATAGCCCCATTAAGTGTAAATTGAAGTGTTCATGGCAATTTAAGATGTGAATTCTGAGATGAAGAATTAGAGAGGGACAGATGAGTTAGGAATGGAAGTGGTTTATGAATCATTGCCATGAGTATAATTGAAGCTAAAATTGTAATACCTATAAATAGGACTGTCAACCATGTGTTTTAGCAGCATTGACTAAATGGACATATAAAAAAATGAGCTGCACTCATTTACACGATGGTTGATCCTTTCTAATCTCATTCTGCTCACTGCTCTCTAAAACTGCAAAATTGCAGTAGCTATAGAGGTTCTTGGTTTTCTGCTTTAATGTTTTTATTTCTTCTATACCCAGTGTATATTTCTTTTCTTCTTTTTGATCCTCTTCAGCCTGGGCCCTTTTAACTGATTTGTTAATATTATCCCTAGGATAAGACTTGATTGATTTTCATTCCATTCCTTTAAAAATTTTCAAGAATTTTGAATATCAGTGTGCTGATAAATTCTCTTTGAAGCATGTCATTAGAAGTAGCACATTTATTTTTATTCTTCCAACATGAAGGGTATTAAATTGACATTTGTCCCTGAATCCACCTGCTTGCAGTTGTCTTAAATCTTTTAATTGTTATTCATTAGTTTTGTTGTGGTTTGTTTTTTGTTTTTTTTCAGGTGACAAAGGTGAATCCTGTGCCTTATGTGAAAAAGAAGGACCGCCTGGACTTCCAGGACCACAAGGGCCACCAGGCCCAGCAGGTAAAAACTCATTAAAGACCTGAGAATTAACCATGTAGGCTCAAATCTAGAAGCGCAGCATATATGACAAAATTAATTATTTTTTGTCCCACTAATCAAATTGTTTGTGAAACTAATGAAAGGAGGATGGAATATCCCTAATTTTAGCCTGATTCCAAATTTCCTATGCAATTAACAAGAATGACCAAGGAAGCAGAAATTGGCCACAGTGGAAGGTCTTTGCAAATTCTTGACCAAACATTTTCACAGAAGACTGTGAATGTGAAAAACTATGTGGGAAGCATTTGCCCTATGTGCCCAGGCATGGCAGTGGCCCATACATACATTTCCAATCCTAGCATTAAATTCTGTGGCCAAAAAAATAGTTTTTCTGCTACCATATGAGAAAAGTGCCACATGCAAACATGCACATGCAAAACTTTATACCTAATGTTTGTTCCAGTGTCTCCTAAGAAAAATGAATATGGTTTAGGTATTTTCAAGACTGCAGTGGTTACATGATAGGTCTAAATAATAAGGTAAATTAATTCCTAAGTCCAATGAATGATCAACTTCTGAGTTTATGAGTGTAGACACATATAGCACATGAATCTGGACAACTTCACTGTCTTCAGCAGCATTGTGTTGATATAACAGGGGATGGAACAAGACACTTTGAGAAGGATCACAAAGAATTCACATACAATGAACTATTTGTAAAAGCATGTAATAAATAGAATTGTTTTTTTGTCTCTAATAAGGTTTTCCAGGACAATCAGGTTTCAAGGGTGACAGAGGCTTACCTGGACTTGATGGCCTTCCAGGAGTACCTGTAAGTAATGCCTTGCCAAATGCTATGTGTCCTGTGAGGCATGTGATCAAAAAACATGTGATCATCAGTGTGGTTGTGTAATAGTTCTGTTTAAAAACAGACCAGCACAGTGATATGATAAAATTAAGGAACTATGCCTAGCAAAATAAACAAGGAGGTAGTGTTGTTGAGCTATGAAAGTCAAAAAGAGCTGTCAGAAATGGGTTATATTTCTGTGTTTGCCCATCATATGAACTCAGGAGGACACATGACCTTCTGGCTGAGCAAGCTAAGCAGTGGAGTTGGGTAAAAAGTAGGATTTTGCAGGAAACAAATGCAGGTCTGCCCTGACCTTCTTGTGAATAGCTCCAATAACTCTTTGCCATTGTGTACATATATGTTGAGAGAGAGACAGTGCCATCTAGTGTAGTGTAAGCAATCTAATATTAGCATGCAGCATGCTTTGGCAGTTTGTCTGAATTTTGGGAAATGTGTGCAGTCTATTCCATAAAACATAATTAGTTATCAGGAAAGCTATGTAGTTTTGAAGAAATACAGGAAGGCTGTGAAAGTGGATAGTGTCCTGGTAAAATGATCACTTGTAAATTATGTTGGTGCAGTGCAACAGGACTCTCTGAGTGAGTAAGGCTGGATATCAGAAGCAGAACAGCCATAAGCATGGCACTTGTCTAAAATGTAGCACAACTCCTAGATGAGCACTGTACTAGCACAACTACATTTGACCTTGTCAGAGTTCACTTGAGCGTCCCTACGTACACTGTGGTATGCTGTCAAGACCTACCTAAGCATACATGTATAACATGGATTTTGACACCATTCCTAATGTAAGTAGACTGAATTTGTCAGAGTCTTTCCAGACTTTTTTTTTTCCTCAAAGCTGTTTTCTCCTTCCAGCTGATCACTTTTGGTAATGTAACTTCTCAGTGACATTCACATGCACTAGCTTTAACACTTAACACTTTAACACTTGGAGTTATGCAAGCTTCCTCTATCACCAGGGGTAAGAGAGAGGCACCTTCAGAAGCTAAACCAATCCACCTGTATGAATTCCTTACTCAAGGAATCTATTTCTCTTCCTTGAGTATAAATAAAGCCTCGATCCCTATATTCAGCCAATGAAAGTTAGCTAGGATGAAGTCCATTCTCTATTTCCACCACGATAAATAGGATGGTATTACTCAGTGACTGAGTTTACCATAATATCAATGGGATCCATGAAAGAAGCAGTGGAGAAAAATAAGACATACTAATGTATTCAAGCTTTTTTTGTGCCTGGCATTTGTTCTCAGCACATGTATTGCCACACCTTTGTATTTTGCTTTTATTGCCTCTTAAGGTCTGTTCATGTCTTTCATCAGGCAAGGATTGGCTGCTGTTGTGAATGCTTTTAAGCTTGTTTTGCTCCACAAAGTTCAGCCAGGTGGTCATCCAGCATATAGTTTAGCTTTGAAAAACGACACAGAGCCTTGCAAGCTCACAGTGCTTAGAGCCATGCCAGAGCATCAGAGTCTGATCCAGGACCCACCGAAGCTAATGGAAAGATTACCTTTGACCGTGTTCTGGTTCAGGTTTAAGTGGAGGGCATACATCAGCCATAAGCAATGGACATTGCCCATGAAGTTTGTGCTTTACTACCGTAGTGGGTAGCTCTGATTCACTTGAAATTAGAGAGACTGTTCCTATGAGAAAAGTTCATGTAAGTCCTAGAAAATATGTAGAGAAAAAGTGGAATTCTGGAAATCCTATAGGTATATTATTAGGTAGCTAACTTCTTCCCCAGAGAGCTTACAGAACTCTTTTCTAAGCATGTGCATAGTATTCCAATAGTACCAACTGACTGTGATTGTTAATTGTACAAAATCAATGAACGTCAGCAATGAAGGGAAACGTGTATTTGCATCAGCTAAATGTCATAAATAAACTACCTTTGAAGAAGCTTTCAGCCTTCAGTTAGCCTTAGCTCTTGTGCAAATAATGTTTGAGTTTTGTATAAGACAATTAATTTGATTTCATAGACAATCTATATATTCGATGAATATTATAGTTGATTTTAAAGGTTTTGAAAGAAAGAAAATCATGGGTGGGGCTTGTATAAGGAATTTAAACCTGTGAGTCTGGCTGAGTTTTTCTTTGCATACTGGATGCATGCATGTGTTATTTTCCTGTATTAGTACTACTTTTGCTGGTATTGTAAATTATCATGGAAACATAGACATACTTTTGCTGCATTTACATCAGGGAAATAGGTTCCACAGTGTTACAGAATTCAGCATTTAAAGGTAGGGGCAGACAGGTCAAGACAGAAAGATTTGCATTAATTCTTTATTCACACTGCTGTGTCCTGGAAAATATTCTCTATTGACCTCCTCAGTTGAAAACTTAACAGTTTACTTGATTGGTGTCTACTCTTTAATTTCTGAAGATTTGTTTTCTTTTGTATCAGTTGATGGGTTAGTAGGGCAACTGATGACATCTGAATTTATAACATTTCAGGGCCCCCCCGGCACTCCAGGACTTATGGGCAGCCCTGGGGCAAAAGGAGAACCAGGAGATTTTTCTTATGATTCTATCCTGAAAGGTGAAAAGGGAGATCCTGGTTTCCCAGGACAACCAGGTACTCCTGGAAGAGAAGGAAGACCAGGAAAAGATGGATTGCCAGGTCCCCAGGGTCCGAAAGGAGCATCGGTATGTGTGTTTTTATTATGTTTACATATTGTCCTACTGTGTGTTTATTTATGTTTACATACTGTCCTATACATTCTGTCTTTCAGATCAGAATTCAAATGCTTTTATGCCCTATACATGCTTTATGTTTATTGGCCTCATTCATTGTTCCATATCTTTTCCTTACCTTGAGTAGTTCATTCTACCTCAGAGGACAACTCCAGTTTCCCTGGAACTAGTGAGGAAGACAGTCCTTCAACAACGGACTATTTCAGAGTTAGATTTTGACCCTTTATTTTTACATGTCAGGCAAATAAGTGATCTGACTCAGATGTATTCAGCATGGCTTATTACTTTCAGGTCTATAGAGCAAGGTTACTTCCCCCACAAAGTTGTGGGCCTGGACAGTAGTTTTGTTCCTTTCTCCCTTTCTCACAGCTTGATAGTGAGAACTAGTGTGGATGATTTAGCTGATATCTGGAGATGATTGAAGGAATGCAGTTATCCAAGTAGAGATTGTTAAGACAAGATGTTCTAGCATACTTCTCTTTTTTGTGGAAACTAATGCTTCAAAGTCTTGCACTGATAGAGAGAGAGTTCAGCTGGTCTGGATGTGGAGTTGAATATGGAGCTTACATCTGCTCCCAGATCCACCACTGGGAACATAGCCTACATGGTCCAGTTAGCTGCATTACACACTAGGTATGATTTCCATCTGCTATTCCATGTGGAACCAATTCTATTTCCATTGAACTCAGTGAGAAAAAATCCACTTTTTTCAGCATTACAGATACCTGTGCTAAATCTAAGTTATGAAATATTCAGAGAGAGGATGACATGTTCTGTCTTGCCACTCAGGCAAGAAGTACACTTATACTTTCCAAAAATTAGGGTACAGCTGGCTTGAAAGGAGAACGTGGTCCCCCTGGCCAACCTGGATTCCCTGGAGTACGTGGTGAAAGAGGTTTTCCTGGCCCTCCTGGGATAGGCACTCCAGGGTTACCTGGTGACAAAGGAGACAGAGGCTTTGCTGGAACCCCAGGTTTACCAGGCCTTCCAGGTAATGCTATAGTATGCTTTTAAAAAAAATAATTTAAAAAAAACCCAAAAAAACCCAAACCTGTGCCCATTCAGTGGTACAGCTCAGATGATCACCAGAATTTAAGATTGAAATAAAAATACTTTCTAATTTAAATCAGTATTTGCTTTCAGCAGTATAATTGCAAATCTTTGAGGGCAGTTTTCTTGAAGAGTTTGTTAGGCTAAGCGGGATGGTTTAGGTTCATCCTAGACTGAGTTCATCCTAGTTTTCTATGAACCTTCTACAAAAAAACTTCATAACAAGTCACTTGTAATGGTATGGATGGAATAATATTGCTGGCTAGGTAAAACTCCCTTGTTTAATTTCATCGGTTCCTGTACTTAATACATCTTCTACATTCACAGGAGCAAAGGGCGAAGCAGGACGAACTGTACCGCTCCCTGGACCTCCTGGGGCAGATGGCCTTCCTGGGCCACCTGGTTTCCCTGGACCCCAAGGTACAGTAGCCTGTTAATCTTTGTCTGATGATCGTAATGGCTCTGAAGCCCAGCAGCTAACCTTTATATTAACATTTGTCTTGTTTTCACTTGCAAAGGTGACAAAGGGAATCCAGGGCTTCCAGGTAGACCTGGCCTGCCAGGAGAAAAAGGTGCTATTGGGCAGCCAGGTATAGGGTTCCCTGGACCTCCAGGACCCAAAGGTAAGATAGTTATCCATCTAACAGAGATGGTATAAGTCGAGTGTGGATGGAGGCATGCACTATCATCTAGCCATGGCTGCAAGAGATCTGGGAGGTGCAGCTGAAGAACGACAAGCTTGCAAAAGTCCACAAGCACCACAATAAACATACTTTCAACACACACTTGCTTTGTGCGGTGATGTGGTGCAGATACAGAGGGTATCAAAGCTACTGCCAGGATAGAAACTGATATAGTACAACATCTTACATAGCAACAACTGAGGTTGCTGAGAGATGAGATGACCTTTCTGAGAGACGAAGCACTGTGTATGGTTAGTCAAAAAAATGTGCTGACATACCTATAACATTTTTGGGCCAGAGCTAGCAGCTCTTCTGTGTCTCAGGTGGCCGATAGCATAAGTTTAGTCTTCCCTGTGTGGCCATTGTCCGGGTACGCACATAGCTTAGAGGGAGTCTAAATGTTCATATTCTAGTTTTGGAATTTTGGGAGATGTATTTCATAGTGCTACTACTCATTTAGAACTAGATGACTGAGCTTTCAGCAGCCACCTCAATCCCCAAAATTCTTGTGTATCTTCATTATTATTTCATTTGTTATGATTCCACACACCAGTGAACTGGGAGGGTCAGAAAGACTTAACAAGGAGAAAAGGCAAATCTTTACGTGTGACCACTTCTAGTTCCTCCGAGACTGGCATGGGATGAACTTGAACAGAAGAGGCCTGTTGCCAGCAAGAAAGGAATGACATACCAAATACATTTCTTTCAAGGACCCTTCCTTGAATTCAGATCTGCCCAATGACTTTCCTGGGGCTTAGCCTAAAAGCTGGATTTCCTACTCCCTGAGACCTTTGCCTGGGAGAGGAGTTCCATCTCAAGTTATTGAGCATGTGCTGTTGTTGAGTGAGTGCTATCTTTAAGTGATTTGCAGAATGTTGTACATATTCCTTCCGGCATTCCCAAAGTGCAGTGCATGGGCCAGCTGTGGCACAGAAACCTTCTGTGTGCAACCCACAGCAGGACATGTAGGACATGTCATATGACATATACTGAACAAAAAGTGTTGATTCACAGATTGATTTTGTTGTGCATTCCTCAGCCTGGTGCCCCACACATTAAGTTGCCTTGTCTGAAGAAGACTTTGGGAACCCAGTTTTGCGGACAGGATGTTTCTCAATGACATGAACCCACAAGGCTATTCATTTAAGAGGAGACACTCAGCATTTATTTCTTCTGGGTGGTTGCTTCTCATCAGAAGCCAAATGCTGCACAAAGCTCAGCGTTTGAATCTCTGTTGAGATGTTTGGGTGCTGGCATCCCTACAAGTTTGACATAAAAGACTACACAGACCTTTTAAATGTGTCCCTGTGAGGATGTGAATAGTTCAGTTAGAGACTTGAAGAAACAGCAGAGGACACTTACAGGCAGAGACAGTAATGATGTGAGATTTGTTTTGTTTTGTTTTTTTTATAGGTTTCCAAGGTCAGCCTGGCTCGCCTGGTCTGCCGGGGACTCCGGGAACCCCTGGTCTGGATGGTTTGCCAGGTGTACCAGGTTTACAAGGTCAAAAAGTAGGTGTCAGCTGCTGATACTGCTATTTGTGACTGCCCATGTTAACAGGAATGTGTAAATGTGTGCAAAGATCCTGCCTTTTTTAAAAAAAAAAATGTTGGCCAAACTGTCCTTCATCTTATGTTTCCCACTATGCACACAAAGGAACAGAGTAGATGGATGAATGTTTGACTTTAATGCTAAAGGGCTTATGCTCTCCCCTGAAGTCATGTATAGCGCTCTGTCTCTGAGTGATTTAAATACAGTCAGTGAATGAATTCTTGGTTTTGATGTGTTGATTCCCAATCTATTGTGTTTCTTTGGCTAGGGTGAACCTGGTGTAGGTGTCCCTGGCCCTAAGGGATTGCCAGGCCCCCCAGGCCCAGCTGGCATCCCTGGAGAAAAGGGAAATCCAGGGCTGCCTGGCTTACGTGGTGAGCAAGGCTTCCCTGGCATACCTGGACAGCAAGGATTCAGAGGTAACATCACTGGAAAAATACAGCTCTGTATTTCTATTTCTTTTTTAAAGTCACTCCCCTGTAGATACGGCAAAAAGTCTATTTGCCACTGAGATATCCTACTGATATCTCAGGGTATTGCCCTTTTTCCTTCCCCTTGTTTTTTTCCTACCAACCACCAGGAGCAAATGCTAGCAGCAAAGAACAGCCCTTCCTCCAAGCCCAGGCAGGAGGTACTAGAGGCTGAAATGAGGTCTTGTTGGCCAAGTGCTTGCAAAGCACCTTGTCTAGCATCTTCAGCAAACACGATTTCAAATAACATCGGAGGATACATGGTCTATGCCTCTGTCTCTCCGCAGGCGACCCCGGCCTCCCAGGACTGCAAGGCTTGCAGGGCCCTCCAGGTGCACCAGGGCTGGGCCCACAGGGATCACCGGGACCCGCTGGGCAGCCGGGACCCCAGGGACCACCAGGTGAGAGGAGAATACTCCCATGATGGTGCTTAGGAGTGAACTTTTGCCATAAATGTATATTGGCATTGGTAAAAGCGTTGCTCGTGAACTGTTTCGTGGTGTGAGGTCAGTGGGGGTGCACGGGAGGTCATGTCAGCGGTCCTCCTCCGTCTGGTCCAAAGCACAGGGCGAGGCCTCCTGAGAAAACGCCTGCTGTTTTGTTCAGTCTTTTCTGGTCATTGGTGGGTAATATATACAGCATCAAAGCCTCACTTAGAAAATGAGGATTATTTCTGCTGTCTGGCTTTAAGTCTTCATTCTTCATGCCATGTAATTTCTGAACATTATCAGATATTCTTGTTAACGTTGTTCCCCATGCTCCATTAAGGACTAATCCTGTATCTTCTGTTTTTCCTAGGATTTCCTGGAATAAAAGGAGAAAGGGGCTTCCCTGGTATCCCAGGTCTAGATATGCCAGGACCAAAAGGTGATAAAGGTAGCCAGGGCCAGCCTGGAGTACCAGGGTCTGTGGGGTTACCCGGCCTGCCAGGTCCTCAGGGAGCCGTTGGACTGAAAGGATCGGCAGGTAAACACCTTTTCTCTTAGAAACCAGCATCCTTGACAACTGTTTTTTTAAGTTGTGGTAGCATACCTCTCACTCAGTTAGGAACTGATCCATCAAAGATCCCAAGCTTGGGAAAACACACAGGGGGACATCAGTGAAGCAGCATCCATACAGGTGTAACTGAGCTGCTACTCAAGTTCTTTGGTGGACCAAATCCAGCAACTTGCAGGAACTAGTCTTTAGCCTATAGTAATGCAAGGGGATTATTCTGCACAGTTTCAGTGACAGAATGTGGTTTTAATAATGCCTTTGTTAATGGCAGCATTGTTTACTGTAATAGGAAGTTTTAAGAATCTGTCAAAAACCCATTACAAACTGTGTTTTATTCTGGTTTTTATAATGCTATTTTTACTGTTGTTTTCTCTATCAGGCCGTTTTAGATTAATCATCTTTTTTGTCCCATTTTTCCCTAAGTAGTGCCGTTCCTAATATGATAGGGAGTAAATAATTCCATTTCTTGTACTTCTTTACACTGCTTGCTTTATTTTTGTTATTCACTCTTTCACTTTGGTTTCAGGAGCCAAAGGAGAAATGGGAGTTATGGGAACTCCTGGACTGCCAGGAACTCCTGGACTAGTTGGAGATCGAGGGTTGCCTGGTGAAAAAGGTAAGAGGGAGATTTTCTCAAAATCAAAATTGTAAAATCCACCTTTTTCTCAGCAGAAGACAAGTCTGGAAGTAACCAAATATAAAGAGTATGCTTGGCCTAAGAAATGTTTTATGTCAAGTAACTTCCCTGTAAGTTAGAAATAGTGTAATTTAGAAAGCCAGATCCTGGGAGCAGTCATGTATTTGGGCACCAAGCCAGGAATTTTGATCTGTTCTTCAACAATATAAGAATTTGATTGGTGTGAGGATGCTATAGATATTACACCAAGAAAAATACTGTGTTTGAAATTATAAAAAGCCAGCAGGAAGGTCTTAATTAAATCCTCCAAGTAATGCCCTGTATTACTGCCAAACTCCTATCCCTATTGTTTTGAGAGTCTAAAATTAATGGCTGTGAAGTGGGAAGAATATGTCAACTTTTTTGACAGAGCTCTTATGAAGTCCTGGTATAAAAAAACTTCATATGAGATAAATGAGATGTTCCAGAGCATGAGTATTTAGTGCTCAAAATTTGAATAAAAAGCTAATTTCATTTGTTGTTGTCTACTAAATAGTTTTTCAAAGTTTTATATGCCACTGTAATATTCTGTGCTATCCCTTTACAGGTAGCCAAGGTTTCAAAGGTGTAGTTGGACCACAGGGTGATCCTGGTGTCAAAGGAGATAAAGGTGAAGCTGGTCTCCCAGGAAAACCTGGAACGATGGACAACATGGACATGGTTAGTCTCAAAGGCCAAAAGGGAGATCAAGGAGAAAAAGGTAACTTTAGTCTCTAACTGTGGATAAGTGTAGTTAACACTCATATACTGTTAAGCAGCAATGGTTTGAGTTCAGTTGCATCTTAGTTATAGACAATAGTTTTTTAACATAAGATTAAAGAATTTCACAAAGCAAATGCAGATATTTTTCCACTATCTTTCAACTCCATAGAAACAAAGATTAATCACAGACAGAAAGGGTTTTGGTTGGATGGAAGAAGTTCAATTTGCCCTTATAAAATCCATTTTACCTCTTTTATCAGAAGAGTCTCTCAAAAGAAAATAAATTTTTAAAGTAGAAACTGGAGCTTGTTAGAAGAGAAAAGCTGTCTTTCATGTCAAATATATAGTGGAAACACTGTTGTGGCCATGAAAACCAACTGAGACTGTAAGAAAAAGTGGGTAGCCTTTTTTGGCACACATGTTTCTTTGTGACCTGAAGAAATTTCAGGAAAGATGCATGTGTATACCACTGATACCAAAAGATCAACTTATGTCAGTTTAGCAACATCTGGAAATATGCAGGAGAAAGGCAATCAGTGTTCTGTTTAGAAACTTAATGCTCCTAGAGACATTAGTTTTTTTAGACAACACATTCTTCTTGGATTTTTATTTTTACTGCTGCATGAAAATTTAGTTGTTTAAGGTCATTCTCCCTCCTGTTTTTCTTTTCAAAGAAAAAGTAGTGTGTTTTATCTATTTTTACTATTTGTCCTTTTTTATTTACTTGTTATTAAAAAATCCTGTAAGAGTTTTTAAATAAATGATAACTGTGTCAGTTAAAATAGAATTGTAGGGCTTAGAAAGAAGCTACTGAGATCATGTAGTCTTCCATTTCCCTCAACCAAACCCTTCAGCCTTTCATTGTATATAATGTTTTCTGAAATAATTATCATTCCTGTCACCCTTTCTGACTTCTCCCCAACTTGCCTGCATCCTTGTTAGAGTGTGCTTTGCTGAAACAAGTGAAGTACTTCAATTCAGGCACTGCTAGAATGAAATTTCCCTTTCTTGAAACAACAGCTGGCTCAGTTTGTGATTAGCTATAACCCTTAGTCCTTTACTTCTGGACTGCTGCCTATGCAATCATTTTTCATTTTGTATGCATGCTTTTGACTTCTCCTTACCATATACATGGTGTATTACACTTTTTGAATTTCATTACGTTGATTTTCAACCTTTACTCCAATGCTTCAAAATCCTTCTGCAGTCTAATGCTATCTTCTTTTCAAGCCTTTCCAGTTTAGTGTCATCTGCACATTTCTTCAATGTATCCTCTGTATATGCTCTGCCCAGGACAGAGCACTTGAGATTCCTTTCCAGTTTGGCAGTGAATCACCAATAACTATACTATATTATGTTTGAACTGTGGGAACAGGAGAGTTTCCCAGTCTCGGTACCTCTTGTCTCCATGTCCTGACTGCTTGTCAGAATGAGACCTAGGCTTGTGTGTCCCACTTGGGTTTCAGAGAAACCTAGGCATGTGGATAGGCAGTGCCTCCCAGCTGGGACAGCCAGGGGCTGCAAGGGAGGGCAGGAGCAAGTGTGGAGTGCATTTGCCTCTAAGCTGAGATGCAGCTTCTGAGAGCACTTTTGTATTGGATGAGGCTCCCAGCCTATAAAGATTTCAACTAGATTAAATTTTTTCATTTGTTTCTGATCTTGATATATACAGTGGTATGAAAAAGCCTTAAAACAAATCCGCATAGGTTGTTTTTCATTACTTTCTTATCTACTGTTGGCCTGTAGGTTGACTGATTGATAATTAGTTTTATTTCCTTTCCAGAAATCCAAATTAGGTGCACTGGTTACATGCATATAAAGAAGCCTTTGCTGAGAAATTCAAATGGTTAATTTCTTTGGTTTCTAACTTTTTCATCTCTCCAGCACTAATACACATTTGCAAACTTGTATGCTCTTCCTTTTCCTGGTCACGCACAGTTTACAGATTGGTGTGACTCACACAGCCTGGAAGAGTAGGTTCCAAACAGATCCCAGCCCGCAAATTTCTGCTGTTATTCTGCCCATCTCACCCTCTTCAACCCAAAGATACTTAGTACCAGCAGAGAAAAATAACCTAGTTATACTCTATAACTTTGCTGATCTGTTAGCTGCCTTCATCTCTCTAGGCATGAATATCACAATAATGTTTTAAAAAGCTTCTAAAATACAAGCTGTGTGGAAAAGACACGGTATTTTTGTGGAAGATTGTCAGCGATGTTTAATGAAAAAATTTGGTTTTGGACATCTTGGGATGTTTTTAATAAAATCTGCTTACTTAAAAGCATTCAGCAAGCTGTCTTCAGTAACCTATTGTCCTACACCTATATGCAACTAACAGAAAGGGTTATGACCGAAAGCTTGGACTTTAAAGCTGGAGAAGAGGCACACCACAGAATAAGAGGTGGAGCCTTCTGGAATGATGAAGATGCTTTAACAGTAGATAGAACTGAGGAACCAGCAAATTTATGGCTGTGAACTGGTTGTTCACATGTTCCTTTTTAGAGAACAGATGAGTCAAATCAATCACTTCTCTTAACACCCGATATTGTCTGGCACTTCTGAAGTAACTCATTAGCCTAATTCAAACACACGTTCATTTGCAATTTCTTTTAAAGATATAACTTGCCTTGTAATTTGCACAGACACCTGTAAAGTTGTAATAGTTTGCAGCCTTTCCTCAGCAGTGGTTTAGTGACTGGAGAGTTGTGTTTTACTTAAGCGTGACTCTACTGTACAATATATGAAGCTTGAATTCAGCCGTTTCTTTGTTCAGCAGAGAGAAGCAGCAGTGATCAAAAATTAACTAGAAGAATTATTATGTGGTGTTACAGTACATTTTGATAAAACTTATCTCACTGTGTTTGTTTGCTTGGTGTCCAGGGGACCATGGAGCAACAGGAGAAAAAGGGTTACGTGGGGAATATGGAGAACCAGGAATTCCAGGGAAGGATGGTGAACCTGGTACTCCAGGACATCCAGGTATGTCTGAAGCTAACAACAGGGAGACTGTTCATCAGGTATTATAAACCACATTAAATAATGGAACTCTTAATTTCTCTGCTGTCTGTAGGACCAAAAGGTGATCAGGGCCCCCCAGGGTACCCAGGGGATCCAGGAATTCCAGGACAAAAAGGATCGGTTGGTGAAATGGGTTTGCCAGGTACTGATTGCTGAGAATTTCTTACTATTGTTTTCCTCAAGTTAATATAGAACATTACGAGAGACCTGTATGGAATATTTGTTGGTGTAGATCTACTAAACAGTTGCACTATTTGCAGTGTCTGGGCTTTAGGCTTTTAGGACATTGTGATATACAAATAATAGGATGGTTTCCTAAGGGTTTTTTTTAATTATTTTTTATTTTATTTTTAATTATCATTATTTTTTTCCTGATAAGATGGTTTCCTAAGATTCTACATGCAAATCATTTTGCTGGATATGTAGGATTTGTGTATTTGTTGCAGGCAGGCAGTTTTTCAAGTGATATCTGTCTGTCTGTCTCTGCTAGTGTGTGAACTGCATTAAGCTTCTTGTGTATTTTCCCTCTTTTAAAAAGTTTGGTGGGTTGCTGTGTACTCCATCTTAATTACAAACTGTAGTGGTCTGAGAAGAGTGTTGCTGAGGGGATTGGTAAAGAATAGAATGGAGAAAAACCTGTAGCTCAACACGGAAACTTTGTCTCCATTCAGATGGCCTTGTGCCTAGCGTATTCAGGAAATCAAAGGTGAAAGACTGAAATGGTAAAGGGGGACAGAAAAATTTGCTATAGCAGAGTCCCTTTGTCACTGTCATCCTGTTAGAAATTATTCAAATCAACATAAACTTTCATTCAACTCATATTTTTAGCAAGAGCTCTGTTTACTCTGAATGCAAGATTATGTCCTTCTCTTATGAGGAGAGCTTATCTTCCCACAAAAAGTCCCATTTGGAAAGTGAATCTGAAAAGTTAATTTACTGTCTCTTTTAGTGAGTTACATTGCTTTTCTAGCTCTGAATAGCTAAGGCAACGCTGAAAATCGTTGTCAACGCTGCTAGGGTACCACTAGTTCCGATACAACCATTTTTCCTTTTCTCTTACTAGGAACTCCTGGAGAAAAGGGTCTGCCAGGAGTACCAGGTTCACCAGGCACACCAGGGTTCCCCGGGCAAAAAGGTGAAAAAGGAGACAAAGGAGCGCCAGGTTTTCCTGGAATTGGCTTCCCAGGGTCTCCTGGTGAGAAGGTATTTAAGCCCCTAAGGATCTAATTGTCTGTCTCTACCAAGTACCTAATTTGAAAAGATACCTTTGGCCTTTAAGCCAATTTATTGTATTTTCTATTATGCTCATTTAAATACCTGGTGAGAAACTTGAAAAGTGTGCATATGCAGAGGTTTCGATGCATTCTGTTTGATGGGACCATTATCTCCAGGGTTCTTACTTATTGTCTCTCTTCAGAATAGGCTAATTTACAGTGCTAGAAATGTGGGGGGGGGGAAGAACTTTTAAAAATACTAAGTAAATAAAGTGAAAAGGGCTTCTTACAAACAGAACAAATAATCACACTGAAGTAGTGTTTCTGTACTTTTACAGAGATACTTGGAAGCTGAAAAAAACTATAAAATGCTCAGATATTACTGAAAAGAGAACTGTATTAATACTGTCTGTAAAGTTAATTTAATCTCTAATAGTCTTCAAATAGGGTTCTCATTTGTTTCACATTCCTTTTCCTAGCTATACAATGACAGTAATCATGAATTTATAAGTAAAAATTGTAAAACTAAAACTTACTAATCTGGTAGTGAGCTTGCTGAAGGTTTAAAGATTTTTTGAAGATGATTAAGTGTAATAAGTAAGTTAAGAGGCTAATTTGGAAAAGACTCCGTAAAAACTGTCATAAAAATACATAGAAAATTACTCATTTTCATATGTAGGTATTAAGCAATTGCTTGAAAAGTCAATAATTCTGATAGTGGAATTTAATGCAAAATTTAATCCTAAATTACTTTGTTTCTAAATGGAAAAAGAATTAAATTCTTTATAAGTCTGATGGATAAGAGAGGTGACATCTACCATTGCAAACAGAAAAAGCTGTTTCAGAATTAATGTGTGGATTTTATAATGTGCGCTGCTTCTTCTAGGGAGAACCAGGAAGAACGGGTAGTCCAGGTATATCTGGAGATAAGGGTGAAAAGGGTAGCGCAGGAATTCCTGGAATGCCGGGTTCCCCAGGTCCCAAAGGATCCCCTGGCATGGCAGGATTTCCAGGCAAGTGTTTATGCTTCAATAAAACAGAAATTGCAGTGAAAAATTAATGTGAAACTTCTACCAAATATCCCACATGTAAACCCATATCTTCTTCCCTTCTTTAGGGAGCCCTGGCCGCCACGGAGAAAAGGGTGAAAAAGGACTTCCTGGCTTAAGTGGCATTCCAGGTTTAAAAGGAGAACCAGGTAGAAAAGAAATATAAAACACCAAATGCTACTTAAAGTATTGTTGACCTCCAGGCAGTGGCTAAAACAAATACTGTGGCATTCTACATTTGTTTTGGCTCAGATATTTCCTGGTACATTTGCTCGTTTCATAAACAAAAACAGACAGTGCTGTTTCCCAGGTGATTCTGAGTCAGTGTAGTGTGGGGCTAATACTTCTTTTGTACTGTTTGTGGAAGAGATTTTACCACCTGCTGCAAGACTGGTTGTTGCTATAGCCATTAGTTCTGTTGTTTCTGAGTTCATTTAAAAACAGCAAAGTTGATCCATGGGCCCAAACCTGAATCACCACGTCGGCATCATTACACAGATGTTAAAGAGATGGAATAGAGTAGGGAGGAGAGTAAGTGATGAGTTGCTGTTATGAGTATAACAACATTTTTTAACTTGGAGCCTTGTGTTCTTAGTTCACTGTCTGCAGGACACATCATCTCATTGGGCAATGGGCTGTGCTATTCACAAGTCTTTGCTGGAGCTCTTGCACTCTAAACTCACTGAGATTCATGATAACTAGCAATGTCAAAATCTGTAATACTTGGGCCCTGTGTCCCACTGATTTAATTCAGAAGTAGTCTCAGAGAAAAGTCACACTGAAGTCATCACGCAGTATCTGCTTGGTCTCAGTGGGAGCAAAAGAATAAGTTAAGCTTTTCTTTAGAGGAAAAACAGGTGTAAAAAAAAGTCTGATGATTCACAGGTGAAATGAAAATGGCAATGATTTTTCAGGTGAACCTGGCGTTCCGGGTCCTGCTGGTTCTGTTGGACAGAAGGGTGAACCAGGATACGATGGGATTCCAGGTGCAGCTGGTGCAAAGGGTGAACAAGGTACTGTGGCTGTCACGTTAAATTCCTGGGGTACAAAAATGCAGAGAGACAGGCTACACAGGAGTAGCTGGTAGAGGGGTGTGCTGGGTTTGAGGTGCTTTGGATGGAACCTTAGAAAATAAAGTTAGCATGGTATCTTGCAAACTATTGACTAACATCCATCATTGCAAAGCTAATGATTTAGATGAGCAACTGTGTTTAATCAGTGTAATCTTGAAATAATTTCTTCCACAAAAGCTGGCAATACTCTAAAGAATTGGTGTGGTTTGGAGTTAATTTCAGTCTGCAACTTTGCTGTGAAATAATGCAGAAGGCTTGCCTTTTCTTAGGGTAGGGTTTTCACTCATACAGGACCCATTGTGCTAGATACAATACCAATACATCACAAAGACAGTCTCTGCCCTGAAGAACTTTTGCATAAACCATTTATTTAGATTTTATATTTGCTTAATAGAGTTTTGTTCATTACAGGTTAAATTTAAGTACTGTCTCATCTTCTAATTTTTTTCTGCCTCTATATTACAGGCATTCCAGGTAGAGGACTTCCAGGATTTCCTGGTGCAAAAGGAGATAAAGGTAAAGCAAGCAGCAAACCTCCCTCCCAACATACTATAAACATAAATCTGTAATTTAGACATACTTCCTACTTCATTCTTTTGTATGCTGTACCTTTTCAGAGCAGGCAGAAACTCTGAGAGGCTCAAATACTAATTTCTGTTACAGTGGCAGCATCTTGGACATGAGTTAGATATGCCCTAAAATAGGTAATTATTCATAGCGTGGAATTTACTGCAAGCTGTGCTGTGATGAGGCAATATAAATAACTCCTGTATTTGTGTGCTGTGCTTCTGACCCCAAGTATTTCTGTTTTCCTACTAATTTTGCAAGAATAAAAGTCTAGTGAGGCTCTGTGCACCAGACAGCTAAAGATAGTAGTTTCGCCGCCAGGACACTGCAGTAATTTTTTTACCTGAGTCTGTTGTGCAGCCCAGATGCAATTTTATTCATTGCTAAAATCGTTATTCTCCGTAGCTCAGCAGAGCATGTCTAAGCTATGCACAGGAGCATGGTGCAGAGATGCAAAAGATAGCAGAGACCTGATGAGATCTTAATGAAAATTGTTATTACCTGGACTCAGGACTTATTAGCTTGGGTACAGGCACATAGCTATTGCAATTTCAAGACCACTTGTGGTCTTTGCAAAGTGTGTCACTACACCGTGCTGTGAGAATGGCTTGATTGGTTCAGTGAGTGCTTGTTCAGGGTGTCTGTGATGCACCATGCTCCATTTTATGAAATAAGTATGTCCTAGACACTAGACTGCAATAGATACAGTAGTGAAGAAATATCAAGCTGATGATGATAAAGGAAATTGTGTACAGTTTCAAAGGATTTTCAATTTTAAACATCCAGAAAGCAAAAAAGATTCAAGTAGTCCATCTATGAAATTAACATGACATGGCAGATTTTGAAGAACTTACATAGCATGTAATATCAATGCCCTACCTCACTCATTCATCTATAAGTACAGGAAACTTGTGTGGATAATCAAAAGTGATCAACCAGAATTTTACATCTTTTATTTACCATCTTAGACTAATTAACTGCTGAGAAGGCCCTAATGGTAGAGAACTTATTTTAGTAAGCAAATTTTCTAATGATAGCTCAGTAAGGCATGTAGAATGATAGATTATGTATGAGAGCACTTTTCTCACCTCTCTCCCATTTTGTCAGCACAGCTCATTTAAAAATACCTGGCTCTAGAATAAATAGATATCCAATTGACATCATTTGTGTTCCAAATGTATTGTAGTTCCAAAAAACCAAATGCAGGATTTAAAGACCCTGTTNATTCTTTTTGCTCAATCACGATCTAAAATTTGACTGAATTGCAAATGTTAACTATTTGTGCAAGCCTGAAAGTAAGTACTAAGTATCTAAATATAGAACTTAGTGGAAAAAAAAAATCATTTTTTCTCCAGAAGCAAGTCCTTTTGCGCTTAGTCAAGCAAAATATCCACTACTCAGCTATGACAATAATCACTGTAATGGAGTAAGGGTTTGGGGGCTTTATGTTCCTTGTGGAAGGACTGAGAGAGATGTTGAATGCTCATCTATTTTTAGAGTGAATTAAAATAGCCCAGTGATCAGTTTAGCTAAGAAAAGATACGTCAGTCAAATTCCTCTTTTTTGTAATATTGTGGAGAATAATACAGTTTTCCTAAAGTTTTGCATTTTTGTACAAATGCATAAAGGCAAGGTCAATATTTTCTTAAGGAATAAAGCTTACTCTGAGTGGACAAGGAGAAGAAGGTTTCAGTGATTGTGATCCTTTCTCTAATCATGTTTTGTGGGTCATTTCAAATCTTAGGTGCGAAAGGTGATGTGGGTTTTCCAGGATCCCCAGGAAGTCCGGGGATCCCGGGCCTGAAAGGAGAACCAGGATATGCTGGTCCACCAGGTCCTAAGGGCAACCAAGGTCTTCCTGGACTACCAGGAAGTGCAATTGAGGGCCCTAAAGGAGACAGAGGACCCCAAGGCCAACCTGGCCTTCCAGGTAATTCTTTATCTTTAGTATTACTGTACCACTGTTAATCAAAGCTCACCTAATTAATTAATAATATAATCAATATTGCAAATCCTTGTCTATCTTCTTCTCACAGATCAGAGAGAAGCTCCCCTTCATAGACAGTTTGGCCTTATGACCTAGAACAGGCTGATTTTATGTCCTAAGGCAGTTGGCTTTGTCCAGAAGTCTTTTTGATGTTGAGAAGTTTGCCTCCCATTTCCATGTTTCCCTCTGGACTTTATTTACTGTCCTGAGGCAGCCATGGCTGTATGTTCCTATGTTCTGGAGTGTTAATGTGTTTAAAAATTGCCCAGGGCGGCCTTACCTTGGCAGTGGCCCTGTGCTAGAGGTTAAGGAGTAGAGTAGAGCAGAGCTGCAGTATGTGTCCAGCATGTTCATACCTGAGAAAATACCATCTGTTTGTTCTGCACATATAGAAAACTCTCCACTATTTTCCATCAGCCACAGGCTGATAAATGGTAGATGTCCAGTCAGATGGGGAGTCATATGGACCTCCCTGCAACATATTCTCCTACTTATTTTCTTGAAATGTTGTTACGATAATTACTTTGGTTCTGCCCATCTGTAGGTTGAGCCAGCTCGTCCTCCATCAGGTACTGCTCTGAACAAATTTTGCCACTAAATACTCTCTTATTCTGGTTTGTAGGTTTACCAGGTCCAACAGGTCCACCAGGACCCCCAGGTCTGAAAGGGGCCAAAGGAGAGCAGGGGAGCAATGGCTGGCCTGGGACTCCTGGGGGTCCGGGAGTCAAAGGTGATCCGGGTTTCCAGGGACTGCCAGTAAGTTACTTTCCAGATTTGCTGAAAGCTGGTTCTTGTAATTAATGGCTATATTAATCATAGGTGTTTCATGTTCAAAATAATTATACTTTATGCTCAAAGTGCCTTTGGACTCACTGCTGATGATGTAAAGTCAGTTTGAAAACATTTCAATTCTCTCCTTTTAAAGGCTGCCTACCAATAAGCCCCAGTGAGCTAATGAACTTCTTAGAAATTTATAGATAGTGAGTGGTAACATAC
Organism: Scopus umbretta; assembly: GCA_013400535.1. Classification (NCBI taxonomy): domain Eukaryota; kingdom Metazoa; phylum Chordata; class Aves; order Pelecaniformes; family Scopidae; genus Scopus; species Scopus umbretta. Next base: position 11,841 of record VZTL01028165.1, on the reverse strand, counting down.
AACACCCAGAATATAATTTACAGTGTATTAACAGTACAGGATGGCTGCAGCACACCCGTAAATCCTGCAAATGCATTATTAGTTAATTTTAAAGGTTGCATATTTCACAATAAATTGCCATCTGAAAATACCTGAACTGTTTGGTTTTGTTATGAAACCTTTCAAATAAAGTGCACTTTCGGTACTGTCAGTGATGAAATATAGCTGCTGATTCAGAAACACAAACAGGCAATGCTATTAATACATTGTTGTCATATATTATTCATTTTCACTGATCTAAACCAACCCCTTTTCTGTATATTAGGGAGAATAAAGTAGAATAGGACAGTCATGCAGAATAGTTGGTCTTCTATACTCTTTCTCTCAGACTGTCTGCTGCCTTTTTCCACACTGAAAAATACGGTCTATATTTTAACTTTTCATTTCCTCTTTCCTACTAAGAAAATACTACTACTACTACTACTACTACTATTACTACTACTACTAATAATAATAATAATACTTATAATGATGGAAGAAGGAATAAGAAAGTAGCTAGGTATGACTCAACAATTCCTAGTGTACAAAAGGAAGCAAGACTCAGGAATAAGGTCCTGATGTGAAAAGCAGGATACTGATAGTGGACTTAAAAGGTCCACATTATTCTTGATAATGCAGAGATCTACTGCATCCTTTTCTTCATCCAGGAGTCACTTCACAGAGACATTAAGGATTTGCTTCAGTGGTCTGGCACTAGATCTTGGCGATGCCTTTTTATCTTTGAGACCATACCATACCATACCATACTGACTTTGAAGGTAGTTAATTTCAAAATAACATTCCAGTATACTTTCCCTATTTTAAGAATTCATAGTACTTCTGTAGAGAGCTAAATTTCTATACCCCAGGAAATTCTAAAGCTTTTCACAGGTTGATACTCCAGTCCAAGACTGCTTGTTTATCAAGAATGGGATTTTGATTCTATGTCTTCAGTCAGAAGAAAATGTTTTACTATCCTTGAGCCACGATGCATAGTGTTGGGTTGTTAACTCAGTGTGAAATACTCCAGTGAGAGTTACTTCAGTAACTTAATTAAACTTCCTCTGGTCATACATACTAAGATGGGTTTCTAATGTCTTCATCCTCCCTGGTGTGACAGGCCCTGATTATAGCTCAATTACTCATACAGGTCTCCAGGTACATGGTAACCTATATCAGAAAGGAGATTTTATTACAACATGGATGATACAGTCTGTCCAAAAATCCTATCCAAAAAAAGTGAATGCGGAGATCAGACCGTGAAATACAAATCCCATGGGTTTTTCTGTGCGTTTTAACATTGAAATGAGAAAAGAAACATTTTCGTCATTTTCACAAACTGAAATAGTTTTGTTTTGTTTGGAACAGATCCAAAACAAAATGTTTTGCCAAGCTATATCTGATGAGAAAAAAAAAAAGTTTAGAAACTGCATACTGTTTTGGAAAAAGTATTTTGATGGAAAGCTTCCAGTAAACTCCTCCTATAAATAAGTCCATTTACAATTATAATCTAAAGAAAAATTATTAAAAAAACCCCATCTTTTGATGAGATTGTCTGACTTATAACTGTCTTCTGAATGAATGTTAGCCCTCCTGTTTTGTGCTACAGAAGTTCACATTATGATACAAAGAGAGGGCCATTTCTTTAAACAGCCCTGCATACTGTGATCTATGTGACTGAAGGAACCCAGGGAACCTTACTTCATTAATACCTCCCTTAACACACTGAGGGTAACATGTCTTTTGTTTAACTCTGGAAGTCTCACTGTTGACATCCGTTTTTGAGCTAATCATCTCTTTTCCCTTTATAGTCAGTGGAAAGAATTACAAATCACATTTGTAGGGAGCCATTCTTCTCACCTTAATATAACCATCTAACTTACATCAAATGAAAAATCACTCCTCTGTGTATCTACTCTATTGCTCTCCAAATACGGTGAGATGAGTCCTACCGTTGGTATTATTTTTCACTGAGCACTCAATTCACATCTCCAACCTCTGATCAGTAAGTTACTTAGCAAAGGGATTTTGTTTCTTTCCTCCACCTGTGTTCCACATTTTATTATATAGGGGACTATCACTGCCATATTGCTTCAGCCAGAGAGAAACTCTAAACTATACTTACAATCTTTTTGCAGATGGTCTGCAACAGACATAAGAAGAAAAGGAAATTGACCGTCATTTAAATGACTATTTACAGTGTCTTTTGAAATATGGGCTTGGTTTTCCTTGAACTGAGGCTACAGTGAACTTGTTACCATTAATGTCAGGGGAGCAGTTTATAATAGTGAAGGCAGTAGGAGAAGCTCACATTATGTTTGAAGTGTTTTAAGCCCTTGAGTATTTTAGCCCTGCTGAAAAGTAAAAGTCTTCAGAGGGTTATAAATTGTTGAGCACATTTAATTTCATTCCACATGTGAATGTAGAAGTTTTCAAGTCTGCTGTGGTCTAGAATTACCCCATTTAATTATCTAACTAATTAATTAATTATATATATAAAACACTAATTTAATTATCTAACTAGCAACCACCAGCTGGGGCTGCACTGAAATTAGTATTTGCTGAGATTTGTGCTTATTGATGTTTTTCATAACAACATGGTCTATCGTTGGGAACCTTGTTATCAGCTATACTGTTAGTGAGACCTTATTCTGATTTAGTATCTTTGTAAGGCAAAAAATAGTTCAGTAAGAACAAGGTGTCACGCTTCTTCCTCTAAGAGAAGCTTCACATCATGGCAGAGAATAACCATTCCTTAAACTGCATGGATTTTCTCTCGTATTACATTTTTTTCACAGGTTTCCAAAAAATACACAGCCTATTTGACAGTCATATCATAATAGTGTAGGATAACTATACTTCACATTTTCTTTTTATACAGGGTAGTCCTGGTTTACCAGGAGATATTGGTCAAAAGGGTGATCTGGGACCTCCAGGGATTCCAGGCCTTCCAGGTGAGATGAAAATTTACTGTATTCCTAAAAAGTATGCAAAGATGTCTCTTTCTTATCCTCAAAGATGCTCAAAGAATGTTGACTCTATGTTACAAATTATTGAAACAGGACATTGAAAGCTGCATCAAAAAGCATGTAAGAACATAGAGATTTTTCTCAAGTTTTTTGCCTTTTGCTTGTTTTCTTGCTTTTCCAATTTTAAGTATGCACTTGTTTTAAAAGGTGGATGTAAAATCAACTATTTAGCCATTACCAGTCAGGAATCTTCAAGATTTTCTTGAGAATTGGAGAGGCAAATGTTATAGCTATATCTGAGGAAACGCAGGCTCAGTATGTCTCCATTGTTTCCTATATTGCTGCTATTGTCACCATCATATACATGAAAACACCACATGTATAAAAAACACAGTTTTTAATAGAAAAAAAATCTTATAATTTAGTGAATGATATTATTAATTAAAATGAGAGAAATTTGTTTTCAGTTGTCATGTCTTTGGTGACTTAGTGCTGCTGTTTTTATCTTGTTCTTGCAAACAATTAAAAAGTACTTGTGTGAATAGTCATGGCCCTTACATGATCATGGGGTCGTACATGATTATTCTGCACATATCCTTCCAAATCAAGAAATTCTTGAATTTTCATGTAAATATTTCCTTTGACTTCAGGTCCAAAAGGATCTCCTGGCTTCCCAGGCCTTAAGGGTGAGCGAGGTGACCAAGGTCTTCCTGGATCTAAAGGTATAATAGAAAAACTTGCCTTTTTTCCCAGATGTTCTTGTTAAAATGTTTGTGATTAATCAATGGATATCTCCCCCACACACACACCCACAGCTTTTATTCAGTGTAAAAAGGTAGAATATGAAACCAGATATCATGGTGTCAGCATCTAAATGGTCAGATGAGATTTAAGTATTGGGTAGAGAGTGAATGTATTTATCTCCTGCTCTGAAAAATCAACACTGAAGTTTTGTTGTTACCCGAATCTTTAAATGTTATCCTAGAACCATAGAATCATAGAATGGTTTGGGTTGGAAGGGACCTTTAGAGACCATCTAGTCCAACCCTCCTGCCATGGGCAGGAACAACTTTCACTAGATCAAGTTGCTCAGAGCCCCATCCAACCTGACTTCAAACATTTCTGATGATTGGACATCCACAACTTCTCTGGGAAACCTGGTCCAGTGTCTCACCACCCTCATTCTAAAAAAAATTCTTCCTTAAGTCCAATCTAAATCTACCCTCTGTCTGTTTAAAATCATTGCCCCTTGTTCTGTCACTCCAGACACTGGTACAAAGTCTCTCACCATCTTTCATATAAGCCCTCTTTATATATAGAAATGCCACAATAAGGTCTTCCCAGAGCTTTCTTTTCTCCAGGCTGAACAAGTCCAACTCTCTCAGCCTTTCTTCACAGGCAAGGTGTTCCAGCTCTCTAATAATTTGCACAGCTCTCCTCTGGACCTGCTCTAACAGGTCCATGTCTCTCTTGTACCAGGGCTGCTCTCAATCCCTTCATCCCCCAGTCTGTACTGATATTGGGGATTGCCCTGATCCAGGTGCAGGACCTTGCACTTGGCCTTGTTGAACGTCATGAAGTCCACGTTGGCCCACTTGTCAAGCATGTCAAGGTCCCTCTGGATGGCATCCCTTTCCTTTAGCATACTGACTTACACCACTCAGCTTGGTTTCATCCACAAACTAGCTGATGGAACTCCATGCAGCCTAAGGTCTGAACAGCTATTTCAGTCCTTGGGAGGTCTGTTTGGGTGGAGGCATCAGCATAGATAGGCTGTAGTCCTTCCATTTGGGTTTCAGCCACAGCCTTGCAGTTGTGGTGGTGGACACCATTTTCTTTCAGCAGGTCACAGTCTCCTTACAGTTCTTAGACAAAGAGCCTCCCTTAAAAAATAGTAATTCTTTTGAAAGATGTCATCCTTCTAATTCTAATTCCCTGGAGACCTCAAACTTCTGGGTAGGCTTGCACAGCTGTCAGTTAGTTGATGTGACTGTTGGGTCTGCAGACTAAGCCTGCTGGTGAGCAGAGCAGGCAGGAGCCTGCTAACTGGCAGAGCGTGCAGCTCTTCTGAGCAAACTGCTGCGCAACCTGCCAGTGCCACCCCCAACAGATGCTGCTCCCTGTTTGCCCTGGTCGCAGTGCTTCTGGTCAGAGCTATGTTTGTGGACCTGCTTTGTACTGTCTGGTGGGAGATAGGAATGTAGGAGGTAGCAATATGTGGTTTTCAGCAGCAACATGTGCAGCTACTTAGGTGTTACCAGAGGCTTGTCAGTGGCAGGGGCCCAGCCCGGGCTGTGCCTTGAACCCCATTGTTTGCTACCCCCATCAACTTGGGTTTGGCTTCTTAACAAGTATGACCCTACTCAATGCACATAGAAGGTCTGGGGCACATTGATATCTTGTAGCTATAGGCTCTGTCTATTCTCTGAGTACCTAAATGTCTATACAAGGTAACCTTGTTTTCTCACTTTTTTATTGTGCAATACTAAATACATGCTGATTTCCTCTGTTACCTTTGGCAGGTTTACAAGGCCCACCAGGCCCACCAGGTGCTTTTCAACTTGTTAAAGGGGATCCTGGCTTACCTGGACCTGTAGGACCTGTTGGTCTCAAAGGATTCCCAGGACTTCCAGGTCCTAAAGGACAGCAAGGTGAGAGTTTCTAACTTGCAAGTAGAAATACATTTTTAGTAATGTAAAAACGGACCCATGGTAGGCTAGAAATGAGAAGATTTTTAGTGTAATATTATCCAGCTTTTTAGAAGCCACTTAAAGTGTGTCAGTGATGAGGAAGAGAGTCCATCTTTCTGAAGCTCATCCAAAGGAGTCCCAGAAACATATACCTTCCTAATGATTTTTTATAGGCTCTCGCTCTGCAGTCATCACATCAGTATCTGAGATCAGCAATAAGCAGAATGACTTGTAACACACTGGTCATCCTTTCCCCAAATGTATTTGTTAGGTTATCTTCTGTCTTTAGTGTTGAATCCAAACTAAATTACTGCATGTCCCTGGGAGAAGATAAGCATGAGGAAAACCACCTTGATCTTGGAGTGGAAAGTGCTTCCTGAGGAAGCTTGTTCCATAGTCCTAGATTTTGTCTCTTGGTCCAGACATTGCAATTTTTATAAAGAAAAGGTAAACTGCAAAATTTAAACACATTAGGCAATAAGAGAATGGAGCAAAGGGTAAGACAAATGAAATGCTGGCACAAGGACACACGTCCTTCAGAATGACAGGACGTGGAGAGTGGGAGCTCAGAGGTGTGCTTAAGCTATTAAGATTCTAAGGGGAAGCTTTTTTATTAGATGATGATGGGGAATTACAGTGGAATATAATGAATATCTTCTTTCTATTTAATATAATAGATATGGAAGTTTGCTCTTGAAGGTGGGGTTACAACTCTGCAACTGCTGTCCATTAAAAAATAGCTATGAAATAATCTCAGTGATTGAATACAGCATGGGTTTGCTTGTATGGGATCTGTCGCTGTTCTCTAGTAGTCAGTTCAATACATGAACACAATATTGCTTTTTGAGTGATCAGTAAAGGACAGCTGTGACTATCTAAAGCTTCTGATGTGCCACAGAAATCTTGGTGTGGCACTGATGGTGCTAACTTCTTTTTCCCAAAGTCAGAGTTACTGAGTTTATGTGGGACTCAAAGCATCCCTAGAAATTTATAAAGGGAGGACATAATGTATGTCTGATAACCTGTTTGGGAAGAAGTTAAAAGAATACTGATTTTCCCACTGTTCATGACCCTACTTTTTAATGGTCTATTTTTGATTGAGTCATATGATAAGCAGAGAGAAGAGATTTCTGCCCTTTCTTTTCATATTCCAGGCAAATACTAGTTATTTTAGAAGCACATCCTCTGCTTACTTCTCTGTTCTTCTCTCCTGTAATCACTTCACCTGCAGTGACCTACATATGTACTCTAGATATTAAAATATACACACTGAATCTGCATGAGTCTAGTTTATGCTGAGGTGTGCCTGTGCCGTACTGTATTAAAAGCCAAAAAAGTCAGAACTAACATGAGGTAATATCCAGTAATAAATATTCCTTGTTTTTCAACAGGGTTGACAGGACCTTCAGGTGTACCTGGACCACCTGGTAGTCCAGGGTTTGATGGTAAACCTGGGCAAAAAGGAGAAGTTGGTCCTTATGGTCCCCCAGGTAAGCCCATGAATTCTTCAAAGACTTGATTCCTTCATAGAAAAATAACAAAGGAGATTAGGTGTGAATGTATCTAATTTCATTTCTTCAGTTATGTAACAGAGTACTGCTGTCTGTAGAGATAAAAGGAGACTCTCTGTATTGTAGGGCCCAGAGGATTCCCTGGTCCACCTGGCCCTGAAGGTTTGCCTGGGGCTATGGGCCCACCAGGTGCACCATCTGTTGCTCATGGCTTCCTTGTTACCAGACACAGTCAAACCACTGAAGAACCATCGTGTCCATTTGGAACAAGGCTGATTTACCATGGCTACTCCTTGCTTTATGTACAAGGCAATGAAAGAGCACATGGCCAAGATCTGGGTAAGCAGAGACCAAATTATAATTCAATTAGAATTTATTACAAAACAAATGGTTCTTTTATTTGTAGAACTGTATTGAACAAACCTGTGTAATTATTCTTGGCTAGCTGGTGCTTGGTTATGCCGTTTAGGTTGGTACAAATAATGGTTTGGTGTATAGCAGAAACAGTTTCAGTTTATTTAGAAAGTCCTTATCAAAGCCTTTGAGATGGTAATCCATAGTATCTTTATAGTCAAATTAGTGAGATACGGGCTGGCTAAGTAGATGATAAGGTGAGTAGAATATTGATTGGTCCATCAGGCTCAGAGGGATGTGATCAGATGTACAAAGTCTGAGTGGTGGTTGTTGATTAGTGATGTCCCTCAGGAATTAGTACTGGACCAATACTGTTTAATGAATTTATTAATGACGTGGGTGATGGGGTAGAGTGCACTCTTAGCAAGTTTGTGGGTAATGCCAGATTGGGAGGAACAATTGATTCCCTAGTGGACACAGCTGCCATCCAGAGCGACCTGGCCAAGTTGGAGAAGAGGGCTGAGAAGAACCTCAAGAAGTTCAGAAAAGGCAAATGCAAATGGGTACACCTAGAATGAAGTAACCTCAGGCAACAGAACAGGCTGGGGACTGACTGCTATTTCCAGCAGCAGCAGTACAGACTGCTAGAAAGCTGCTTTGCAGAAAAGAACCTGGGAGTCCTGATGAGCAACACTGAACATGAGTTAGCAGTGTGCCCTTGCAACAACTACCCCATTCCACCCTGCGCAACCTACTGGGCTCTGTTGGCAAAAGTGCAACCAGCAGATGGAGGGAAGTGATTCTTCCCCTCTGTTTGTCAGTTGTGAGACCACGTCTGGTATATTGTGCCCAGACTTGGGCCTCCCAGAGCAAGGAAGATGTTGGTATACCACAGTGAATACAACAGCTAAGATGGCTCAGAGGGTCTGGACAGTCTGATGGAACTGGGTTTGTTCAGCCTTAACAGCAGTTTAGGGGGAGGCCTTTATTGCTGTCTACAGAGACAGTAGAGAAAATGGAGCCAAAGTCTTCTCGGAGGGGCTCAGTGAAAGAAGAAGCAATGGTCACAAGTAAGGGATATATTCCGGTGAAACATAAAGAAAAGCTTTCTTACCATGCTGATGCTCAAACACTGGCACAGGACCCCAGAGGTGTTGTTGAATCTCTGTCTTTGGAGATACTCAAAATTCAACTGGCTATGGACCCAAGCAACCTGATCCAACTGGCAGGGGGTTAGGTTAGGTGACCTCTAGAGGTCTATTTCAACCTAAGTTATTCCATAATTCTACAGGCAAGACTGGGCTACTCCTTGCCTTACCCTGTTCCTTCCTTGTGGAGCTAAGAAAAGTCACTTCCTCTGAGAGAACTGGGCCCTCCAGAGCAAGTGTCATCTGCTTTTTAGCTGCTCCTGGAAATATTTCTTTGGCAGTTGGCAATGGTTTAACAAAAATGGGTTAACAAGTAACCTTTCACTTAACATTTCAGGCACGGCAGGAAGCTGTCTTCGTAAATTTAGTACCATGCCTTTCTTATTCTGCAATATCAACAATGTATGTAACTTTGCATCAAGGAATGACTATTCCTACTGGCTGTCCACTCCTGAACCCATGCCAATGAGTATGGCTCCTATCACTGGTGATAATATCAGACCATTCATCAGCAGGTACGATTTCAGTTCTGCTGTGTTTGTAAAAAGAAGAAGCTTGTGAAAAGTGCATATGGTACTTTATTTTTTTGGAAAAGGCTTTTAATCTGTGTATTTTTATTTCCTGCCTTTAAATTTAAAGTTTGAGTTCCTTTGATGAAGTGTTTCAAAGTATGCATGTTTTCCTTTTAGACTTGATAAAAAATAAATCCATTTTGGGGGAAACCCAAACAAGTAGAGTAGTCTATTTTGAGTCTAATTGAAATGACAAAGATTTGCTGTGAAATGATGTTTTGCAAAAGCTGTGATGTACTTTGAAGGAGAAAAAAGTTTGAATTTATTCACAATTCTTGTCCAAAACAATTTTCCTTCTTTTGACTAGCCATAGCTAGAAGCTTTTTAGGGGTCAGTTTCCTTTTGTTTGAAAATGGTAGCACTATTTATTGTACAGTAGACTGCCAGGCTTCTTCCACTGTTTTGGACATACTGCTTGAATAAAGCCCTTATTGTCTGAATTAAAGGAAACTGTTGCAAAATCTATCATCTCTTTTTTTTAATAATTCCAGATTCTCAGCTAGCATAAAGTGTGGCACTTATATCAGACATAACTGTTCTCCATCAATCCAACATGTTGAACTTCTGATCCATTTTAAATTTTAAGGCCACTAGCGAAATCTATCCTGGCATAATATGCCCAGTGCTGAAGGCAGAGTCGTGAGTAAGAGTGTGGTGAACTGTACCACTGTCATTAGATAAGAATCTGACAAGGGAATCTCCAACTTATAACTTAAATGATAATCATTAGATACAGGCATTACTATGATGCATGTCATTGCTTCTAATCTGTACCGGCTCTTGCTGATCCCTCTTTCTGCTATATAAAGTGAATGGGAGTGGAGATTGCTGTTACTGTTGTCTCGGGTCTGTATATACCATCCAAGAGAAAGGACAATTCAAATCATCAGTGGGTTGTAGTCTTGAGCTCTTGCTACGTTCAAAAAACTATTTGGCTCTACTGCAAAACATTTGATATTTATTTTGCATAATAGAATCCATCTCGTGTCTGCAGTTGTACTCTGTACTCTGTTTTTGGTTTAGTGCCATAGAAATTGGTATGCCTTGAAAATGAGCGGGCAGATTGAGGGCAAGATTATCAAGAGAGATTATAGTTTTTGTTGGTCTTATTTTTTGGTTGTTTAGTGGATGTGAATGGAAGGGGCTTGACTTTCAGAAAAGTTCAAAGGAGCAACCAACATGAAATTCGTGTTCCTTTTATGTCATCCCTGATCAAGCACCCAAATTAACCTTTAAGAATCACTTTTGAAACTCTTGCTCAAGGAGGTACTTTCCAACATTTTGCTTTATCTTACACATACAGAGTAGCTTTTGCACCATAAAAATTTACACATCTCTATGTATATGTGTATGTGTATGCGTGTGTATATGGGTTTTTCTCCTTTTAGCTGTAGCCGAGTGAGATAATTGTAATACACATTTTTTAAACCACCAAGGAATCCAAGAAGACTATTCTTTCAGTTTATTTTATTGGTTGAGGCTTTTAAACCAACAGTTTTCCCTGTCCAAAAGTTGAAAAGGTGTAGAAGTGTCACTTGCTGCCTTGGGTCATGGGACTTCTTTTCATGTAAGGCCTTCCACTGAAATACCAGAAACCTCTTGAAGCAAAGCAGAGCTCCAAGAATAGAGGCAGCTTCACATTCTTCTTTTAACTTACTCTTTCACTGATGTGTTTCTTAAAATAACTGTCTTGCTTCTGCACTAAAGATGAAGGCAGTAGGTACGAAAGCAGTCTTCACAAGTCAGAAATAGGTTTTCATTCTAAATTCCTTTGCTTCTGTGCATTTTCCAGATTCCAACTTAAGCCATTTTGCACTTGATTCCCGCTCTGATAACAGGAATCAGACTGTTTAGTTCTATGTATCTGTTTTGAATAATTTTCATCATTGCTAACTGCAGCAGCCAGTTTAGGAATTGTACAAGAAGAAAAGGATTATATCTACCAAATTCCTTATTACCAGCTCCCATATTAAAATTTCCAGCCCAATTCACATTTTTTATGATTCTTCTGAGAAGGCACGATTGGTCATTGGATTATTCAGTAATCTAGCAGTTCTGAGACACAATGACTTTCTCTAAAGTAAAAGAACTGGTGCTGCACAGCTTTCTGAAGAGTTGCTTTCAAGTTCATTGTTCAAGTTACTTTCCTAGAAATCTTTTACTGGAGATAAAGACCACAATGTAAATAAAAGCCACTTTCAAGGAAAAATGCATGGAGTAGAGTCTGCATTAGATTAGATTAGCAGTGATTACCTTCGTAACACACCTTCCAGAGAGATGGCTTCCTCTCTGGAAGTCACTTAGGGCTATGTTTAGGATGATGAATTGCTGTTACTTGTCTCTGATCACAATAGACCACTTTTAAGTGATACTTGCTGAGTTACAATGTTTGGCTATTTGTGTCTCATGTTCATGACATTGACCACTTTTAGGAAATACAGTATAAATGAGACTAGAAAAAGACAAATATATTGAAATAGTCAGATAAGAAGTCTCTTGTTCTTTGCTCATAAGAAGGCTAATAGGAATAAGACTTAATAATTAAGCTGTCCCTCAGTAAATGAGGTTAAAAAAAAAAG
>VZTL01028164.1:0-12224 GCA_013400535.1 Scopus umbretta | reverse complement strand
GGGGAGCAGGTGGGACACAGGCGACGCATCCTTTGATCCTTTCTACGTAAAGTACCTAGGCAGGAATCTGTTATTTTCAGTGAAGGAAATGCTTTAGTTATTTCATGTAGTTTTGCTTGACATGGTAGCACTGGGCACTTGTGTTTGTTCATAGAAATAAAGATGTTCATATAATGACTTTTTCTGTCTGAATGCAACAGCTATTTCTGGGAAATATTTCCAGCTATCTGGGCAACTGTTGAGACTGTGAGTCAACAAAACTGCTTTTGCTTCCTTTCACAGAAGAGAATAAAAATTTTACCTTTAGGAACTTCTTCAGTTTATTGAATGCAGAATGGGCAGCATATGAAAGCAGGCAAAATGGACATGATACAAAGGAGGAATCTGGAAAAGTTATAGCCAAATCCAGTTCCTTGTCAATGATATGTCTCTTGATGTACTGCATTTCTTGGCAAAATTGCTCTTTCTCTTCCCTCTAAAGAGTTACCTAAAGCATGCCCCCATCCTGCCATGTCTGACTAGTATGTCAGTCTTTTCCACAAAGATCTCTGCTCATTAAACACAGAAGACTTTATCTGTCTTTTTTTTTTCCTCAAATATTCTCACTGGACCTGTCTTTTTTTTGATGTCCAAAAAAATTTAATTCTACTAAAAATTGCCTGGCAAGAACGTAGAATTGCCTGGAGAAAAGCAGAATGCATTTGCATTAAAACAAAAGCAGAATCAAATAAAAAAGTTCCACACGTAGTTTTTGTTAATCTGTTCTAAAATACACACTGATTATGCATTTGTCAGAACATTTTTATAAATATATCCTTTAAATATTTAAAGTAATTATTTAGAAATAACTACTAGCTAATCATCATCTTTTTGGAGAAGTGTTTGTATTCTACTTTTATGTTTTATGACATCCCATTCCCAAGAGATTAGTAAAATAGAATACACTAGCTGTGAAGGTCAAACATGTCTACTGAATTGGAACAACTGAATCTAATACTCACACTTATTTTTTATAATAGTTAGCCATATATTGCTCTTTGACTTTAGCTACAGATAGAAATGCCAGGACTAAGTGGTGCTAAGTTGAGTACCCAGAGACTGAGGAATCCAAGCATATCATCCAGGAGTTGAAAGTCTGACTAATGCTCAGATTTTACAGCACTTGCTTATAAAAAAACAAACTGTGTGGTAGAAAATTAGGTGGTTCTCCAGGGCAACATGCCAGTGCTTAAGCTGTACAGCAATCCTTTTTCCCTACAGTCCGCCCAGTCCCATCATTCACTGATAATAGACTTACTATTAACAGGTTCTATAAGCAAGCTAAGAGGTGCACACTCTCACATCACTGCTGAACCATAGTGTATCTCCAAGGTTAGGACCAACACACCAACAAGGTGAATATAAGGCTTCTCTGACTATCATGGGGAAATTTCATTGAATGCTTCTGCTTTAATACAAAAAGTAATATTTCGTATTATTCCTTTATGCTAAAGCTCCTCAAAAGGCTTCTTCCACAAAAGTCTAAAGCACTGTCAATTTTACAGGAAAGCCAACAGACAGTCATGGGCTACAGAGATGAAAAATCATTCATGGAATCTTTCTAAAATGGTGAAAAGTCTTATATAATTTTCAATGTATTTACTAACAGGCCTCTTTAGTCTTTTCTAATGAATAAAAGTCTTGATGCAAAATAATTCCATTGCTTGTAATGACAGAGTTGCAGCAAAATAGATGCCAGTTTCATTTGTATATATTATGAGGAGGTAAGTACATTTTGCAAAAACATCTTGTTTGCACTGTCAGGACTACAATTTTTTTCTCAGAGTTCAACTCACAACAGCCACTTAGTTCCAGATAAGACTTGTCTTGAACTAATCAAATATACATTATACAGCCATTCCTCCACCTATATGAAGACAGATTAACCACTTGACATTGAATGTTTTCTTGCAAGCTTGTTGTCAGTAACTAAATGTCACAACAGAAAAATATGTCTATTTGCATTAAGAAGTTTTTTACCTCGAAAAAAGAGGGTTACAGTCATACACAGGAGATGCATTTTGTTCAGATTTACATTTGTACTGATGATTTCACAACTGCCATTGCTGCTGTTGGATGATATACTTGGATTCCTCAGTCTCTGGGTACTCAACTTAGCACCACTTAGTCCTGGCATTTCTATCTGTAGCTAAAGTCAAAGAGCAATATATGGCTAAGTAAGTAATTTAGAATAGAATAGAATACAACTCTTTCTAGTTGGAAGGGACCTACGATAATCAACTCATTCAACTGCCTGACTAATTCAGGGCTGTCCAAAGATTAAAGCATGTTATTAAGGGCATTGTCCAAATGCCTCTTAAACACTGAAAGTCTTGCAGTATCGACCACCTCTCTAGGAAGCCTGTTCCAGTGTTTGATCACCATCTCAGTAAAGCAATGCTTCATAAAGTCCAGTCTAAACCTCCTCTGGTGCAGCTTTGAATCATTATGTCACATCCTGTCACTGGATACCAGGGAGAAGGGATCTCCCCAGACTGCCAAGACCTTTGGTAGATAATGCAGAGGGGTCCTGTCATAACATCTGCTAGCTCCTTCAGAACTCTGGGATGAATCCCATCAGGCCTCATGGACCTGTGAACATTCAGGTGACAGAATAGGTCCCTTACAATTTCAATTTCCACAGATGGAAAGTCACTGTTCACAAACTTGTGGTCCTCTGACTCAGGGGACCAGACAGCCTAAGGTCTGCCAGTATTATTAAAGACTGATGCGAAAAACACATTGAATGCCTCCACTTTTTGGTCATCTTGATTAGTCAGAAGAACATCTTCAACAGGTACCTGTCCAAAGTTTCTTTAGACCTCCTCTTGCTATTAACATACTTTAAAGAGCCCTTTTTGTTATCTGACACAACATTGGCCAGTTTCAATGCTAATTGAGCTTTGGTCTTTCATGCGTTTTCTCTGCATATACAAACCACAACTCTGTAATCTTCCTGTGAAGCCTGACCTTGCCTCCAGAGATCATACAATTTCTTTTTCTTCTTAAGCTCCACAAGGAGCTCCATGTTCAGCCAAGCTAGTCTTCAGCCCAACTTGCTTGACTTACAACACAGTGGAATTACCAGCTCCTGTGCTTCTAAAAGGTGGCTTTTAAAGACTGAGCAGCACCTGTGGACCCTCAAGCACTCAAAAGCAGATTCCCAGGATATTCTGCTAAATAGCTCCCTGAATAGCTTAAAGTTTGCTCTCCTGAAGTCCAGGGTAGCAACTCTGCTGCCCTTTTTTCTCATTACATGGAAAAATTTAAATTCAACCATTTCATGATCATTGTGGCCAAGGCAGCCACCTACCATCACATCCCCCACGAGTGCTTCTCTGTTCACAAATAGCAAGTCTAGGAGGGCATCTTTCCTAGTTAACTCACTGAGTACCTGTGACAAGAATTTGAATAAACAGACATTAAATGAGGCAAAAAAATTATGTTCCTATTGATAAAGTTCAGTTTTTGAAGAGAATCAAACATTCTGGAATATAGACAAAACTGTTTCAAATAAGTGTGTCATCTGAAAGTTTCTTGTGGGCAAAATAGCTATCATTTCCTGGAGTGGTGCCTAACTTCACTGTAATAAAAATGACTCCAACACTATGAGAAAGAACTGGAGGCTGGAAATTGAAAAAACAAACATTTGACCACATTTCAATCTTGCGGTGCAGGAAGTGATGGGGAGACACAAAATTACCTGAAATCCTGCCAAAGTTTGCAGAGGATCTGTCAGTTCCTAAAGAACAGGGTGTGCCTCAAAGCTGTTGCGTGGTTCTTGTAGCCACCAAACAATGGACTTCACTAATCTGACCAAGGTATTCAGGGGCAGGGGGTGCTATTTCCACAGTTCATTTTGGGATTATAGCAACTGACTCCTAAAAAAATATTCCAGGAACATGCGTCACAACTAAGAATTTCTAATTGATACAGTTTATGAGGATGTAACATTTTCTATTAATTCTTAGGCTTCTCTCTACATGCAGCTGAAAACACATATCTACTCCCCTGCAGGAATGCAGACATTGTGACTCAAATAGCAAAGACAACAAAAAAGGAGATGCATTCCCAAGTTGTTTCTATTACTTTGAATATTGATTGTGTTCCTAGTGGTAGCAACAGTTACAATGCCTCAGAATAGGTCTTACTTTATATCTATAGGTAAAAGAAAAAATGAGTTTCAACAAACTCATAATACTTTTACTGGAACAAATCTTGCTTCCGACACTGTGAAATCTCCCTGACAACACTGGAAGTGAGGTAAGTTCATTTCATGGGAGCAGGGGATTTTGGGCACCAGGATACACATGTCAGGGCACAGAAGTTAGGACTGTATGGACCAAAATTTGTGCAGGGCCAGACAGTGAGTCACAGGATTGTGTATAATACTCGTCATTAAAACCAGGGCAGGAAAATAGCTGTTGGAACTACTGCAGCTTCAGGGTTCTTTTCCTACAGCCTATTAGTTGGAAAGAACTAATTTGAGATAATAGAGTACAACTGGCCTCTGAGGGATTTTGTAGGTTTGTAAATGATTGCTATTTCATACCCGTAACTAAATTCCTTACTGCTTGTAGTCTAGCAGGCTAGCTGAGAAAATCATCCAGTAAGCAAGGCAAATTAAACTGGACATGACCTTTACTCCAGTTTTTGCACTACAAGAGAACTGTGGAATGACAGGCTGAACCTGAACAAATGCTAATTCCCATAGAAGTTTCTTCTATTGTTCCAGAATTGTGAGTCACAAAAAAAGAAAAGACATGACACTGGGAGGCACTGGTAGAAGGAAGAAGGCAAAAATACTGCTAGGAGAAAAATGCAACCATTTGCAAGAAATTCCTGGACAACAGCATGATACCAAAGTAGTCAAATGGGGTATATCACTGTAGTGATGGCATAAGAGCTGGCCCAAAGAATCCACAGTCAAATGTTGTGTGGATAGGGATTCACTTAAGACCACATTAATGGATCTACAATTGCTAATTAAAACGCAGTTTGTGATTATGAATCTCCAAAAAGGGACACTAAATAATTATTCTTCAAATAAGTCTTTCAGTCGTCCTACTGAACAAAAAAGCCTAACACTATTCAAACAATACAGTCAATACCATTCACCAGACAACATAACAGCTTTAGCCAAAAATCAAGTGAAAGAATATCATGTGTTCAAGGGGACCTTCAAACCAAAAGCTAGGAGAACTATTAAATATTGCTTTGCTAATATTAAGTGATGAACATTTTGTTACTAATATTGAGCAATGAACTGAACAGGAACACTGGCAGTTTCCACTCAAAACTTCATTCATTTGCAGGGAACATGGATATCACACAAAGACAGCCAGGTCACTGGCCAATGTTCACTGACTTTCAAAGACAGCTTTGTTGACAGTAACATATTATTCTCTGACATGTGCTAGCTTGGCGGTGATTCTCACCCTTTTCACCCTTTTCTGCCCTTCCTCAGACAATATACTGATGGACAGATTATCTTCCAGAGAGAGCCAGAGGGGTGCTCTGGAGGCTGGTCACAGACTAAGTCATCCACCATCACTTATGAAAAATACATCAGCATTAGCAACAAGGACAAGTGGCTGGGTCAGGAAGGTACTGAACTAAGAACCCAAAATTCTGAACAGAATTCACAAATGAATACAGGAATTCTGAAGAGATTCATTAATTGTATACTGTGGTTTCTATCCTAAATAGGTGTTTATTTCTCCAGGAGGCGATCATAAAGTTCTGATTAGGAGCTTTTGGTATACCATTGTAAGACAGATACATTGTGGAGTCCTCATCAATTTTGTCCTCTTTCAATTTTGCTTAATTTTTCTGAAAAGATTACTCAGCTGGTCTGTATTTGTAAGAAGAGCAACCTTCAAATCACGTAATAGTCTTTGGGCAGTCAATATTGCCTGTATCCTCAGGGACTTTGAGGAACTACCATTCAATTGATTTCCATGAGAAATTTGCCTACCTGCTGATAAATCTACAAAGTAGCATGCTCATAATTTTTGCCTTCCCAGATGCAGCCAAGAGGGTAATGTACAGTAATGTTATGATTATAGTGACTCATTATACATATCACAAATAAAAATAGTTCTAACGTCTGGCAAAAGGAACCAAAGGGGGTCACTTTATCTAAAACCAGAAGCTGCAAGTGAAAGCCAGGTAAAATCAATAAAGGTTTGGAAAAGGAAAATTCAGCTCCATAAAAAAATTTATAGTCTTACAAAGAACAATACTCACTGGAAATTACTCATCTATTTTCTAGGGTCTCGAGACACACAATATGTAGAGAAGTACATCTCCAGACTTTTACCAGGATCAGATTCATCTCGTTTCTATTTAGATGTCTAATTATTAGCTTCTAAAGTAAGAGAGGATCAACATTTAGGCTCTTTTATCAGTCAAAAAAGAGTAATAAAATATCCATAATGATGTGCATTAACAAAGTTGTGAGTTTGCATTGCACTCAAATACTTGAGTGCAATTCATATCCTCCTGAGAGAGGGTGTCTAAAAATCACCTTCCCTGGAAAAAGCCATGGTACTTCACTGACTCTGAAGGAAGCCTTGGGATGTCCATCTGTTAGATACCCAAATTAGACAAATTAAACCATCACTCATTTGCCTAAATCCCACTAATACTTAAAAGACTGCAAGACTTTTGTATGTTTTATGCTCAATTTTATTTAAACTAGGACTCTTAGAACCTGAGTTTCATGCTACTTGCTTACTTCATGTAACTGCAATATTGTCCCTACTATACAGTCTTCTGCAACCTTAAATCCAATCAGTAATGCTCCAAGGGAAAACTGGCCTCCTCTGAGAAAAGGAGATTAACCTCATTTATTTAATTTTGGACTTTTTCTTTTCCTTTAACATATGGTGACCTTCTCTATCTGCCAGGAATCCTCAAGCACATGTTGACCTGTAACTAGTTATTTATTCCAGGGATAGTGTGCAACACTTTGACTCTCCACTTTATACTGGCTGAACTACGAAGTTTTTCATAACATTCCTACTCACAGAAAACTGGATTTTTCTCCATATGACAGTGACCCCAGAAGCCAAGATCATAATCTGCTACATAAACAATATGTTTTCAAGATAAACATAATGTTTTCAAGATAAACATCAAAACATGATGAGTATTTCCAAAAATGGACATATTAGCTTCATATTTGTTATGCAATCATCCTGAGCTTGTTGCCTCTCTGATTTTCTTTCCCTTGCATATTAGTTTTCTTCTATATTTTATATATCCATTAAAAAACACCACCTATTTACTCCAGCAGAGGTTAACTGTCTCAAAGATGGAATTATGTGCATAATCTCTCCTATTTCTATGTAATTACATTGCCTTCCATGTTGTGGTACTAGTCTCAAAATAATTCCTCAGTTCCCCAGACTCCTGAGGAAGTTCAAGCTCCAGGAATTCAGCCTACAGAGAGCTCAAAATAAACAGACGCTGGCCCCATGGAAATCAAGCACTTTCCCCAAAGCTGATAATGTATAGGCACCAGAAGGCCAAAAAAAGACAAAACAAATGCTCCGGTGTATGCCAAAAAAAAAAAAAAAAAAGAAAAAAAAAAAGAAAAACAAAGGGGGAAAATGAAAGAAGAGAAAAAGATTGGCATCGAAGGGAAATAGTAAAACCAGCAGTAGCTAGCGTGTCTGCAATCTGAATTATTACAACACAGTAATTTCACACACTGAATTCAGTTAAAACTTTGTGCCATGCTTATTAATACACATCAGTGAAGCAACTGAAGCACAAGTTATGCTTTAGCACAGCCACAAATGGTTCGGCACCATACAGGCATAAGCAGGTGAATTTGAAAGGCTTGTGAAGTGCAAGAAGTCAGGACCTTTCCTTCCCAGCCTGTAACCCTGGAGCATGGGAGCCCCAACCCACCCCTCAGGTTCAGTTCTAATAAACACTTTCCTGCAGATCCTCATCTAGATCAGCCATCTGTTTCATCTGCTTGAGAAAGAAATTTCAGCCCCATGATACAGAGTTAATGATCAAAATTTCATGCAATGTCATCATGACTCAATAAAATAAACTTTCATTACCTTTGCAGACTCCAAGGATCTTCCACTCTCTTGTTGACAAGGTACCTTGAACATCAAAATGAGCAGTTTCAAGAACGATGGAGGCACCAAGGCTCTGTTTCCAGGCTGCACAGGCTCCCATAAAGGCAGAAAGTCTCTTTTCCCTCCAGAGGCATGCAGCATTAACCTTCCTTCATCAGCCACTTTGGGAACAGGAGTCCTACACCAGGTTACAATAGGGCAGGCACTCCTCACAGCAGCAGGACACAGCTCCTGCGTGTCTTCCAGGCTGTGCTGGGGAGATGGCTTCCCTTCCAGGAGAGGCTGCAGACCCCAGGGGAATCAGAGCATATGGGAAGTCAGAGGAGCAGTGAGGGTGAAGGGAGAGCCCAAAATCCTATTGATGGCCCTTTCTCAGAGCTCCTTGAAACCAGCCTTCCCGGGTAACTGTGGGGCTGCTGCTGCAAACCTGAATTCAGCATCCTTAGTGCAGCAAAATGCAACACTGTCTGTACGGGCAGCCTTGGCCTCAGCCACCATCTCTGTGAGGGTCTCCCTGGTCTGGATTCTCCAAATGGTGCAGGGATGGATGGAGGCTTGGCCAAAGAGAGAAGGGCCAGACAGTCATGGTTTCCACAGAAATGCAGTGAAATGCTAAGCAAGGGTGCTGCCTGGGAGATGGAACAAGCCAGAAATGGAGGTGAAGAACAGCAGGAGGCAGGACCTCCAGAGCCAGGCTGTGGGGACAGGGTCAGGTTTCAGCAGCAGTATGTAGCCCAGAGCACAGCTGAGAAGGCAGAAAACACCCTGGTGGCCGTGCCCTGGTGGCATCTGCTCCAGGCCGCCTGGAACCTTCCAGAAGGAGCAGCCCTGTCAGAGCCACTGCATGGCCCAGCCAGACAACACCTGCTGGTACCTCAGAAGAACAGGGAGGGCTGTGTTATGGAGAGGCCAAGGAGGAGCCGGGAGTCAGCACAAAGCCAACCCTTAGCAGAGAAGGGCCTTTCCCAGGGACACGGGGGAGGCTGGCAGGCAGTTGCTGTCCCCTGGGAAACCACTGCAGATGTCTGAACAGGGAATAAGATGGTGGCAAGCTGTCCTTCCATCTTCTCCATACGGTGCAGCGCAGCGCCTGTGGGGAAGCGTTGTCCTGTCTCCCCCAGCACAGCTGTGCTTTTTAAAAGTTTGCTGTTCTGCATTTTTAAAATTGCATGGGTTTAGTTTAAAACTCAGCTCTGGAGTTTAAAACGCTCCATTGGTGTTTGCTCACTCTCAGAGAACGTGACATGATCTACCTCAGAGCTCTGCTTGGCTGGGATTTCATGGGGGAAGAGAGGAGGAATTATGTGGGGACAAGGCAATATCACTATTGCACTAAAACAGATTGCTGGGAATATTACCCTTAGATTTGCTGTAAAATACTCTGCCCATATTATTCAGAAAAGGCATAAAAAACATGGGCTAAACTCACTCTCAGTGCAACTACAGGTAAATTTATTGGATTCTGTGACATCTCTGCAAAAGCAAATTAACTCCATACCTACTTTAAATGTACAAGAAAGTAAGTAGAGCATCTGCAGAATGGGGGAATTTATTATCCCAAAAAATAACTGATTTAACCATACTTAAATACTCTAAATTAGATATACAATTGCAGATCCCTGTGCTGATTTGAAAATCAAATTCTGCAAGCAAATAGAAGATCAAGACAAGGCCACATATGGCAGAAGCCACAGCGTTATTTCAGAGGATCTTCCTATTTCCATTCAGATTTAAAAATTTTAGTAGAGTTAGTGGATTTTTAAAAGGAAAGGCAAATTAATATAATATTCCTTCTGCCATTATAGGTTTTTGAAAAGTTTCAGCTTAGAAGCTGTATGTTCCATGTACATTGGCTACCACCTTAAACAAAGGAGACTGTAAGTTTTCAAGATAAAGCTATCCTGAAAATTCATATATGTAACTGGCCTGTTCATTTAAATCAGTCATTTTAAAATCTAAATATCATTAGACCTGAGAATTGAAATGTGCCAACATACAGAATTTCCACAGCTGTGAACAGTAAATACCTGAAATGGGGCAAGTAGGAATGCATGAAACTTCCAGCAGAGTATGTTTTGCATTAATGTACAAAAATCAAATGTTTTGTGCACAATTTAAGTAAGTGAATGAAACATCAGGAATGAAGCAATATAATCCAGGAAAGTAAAGCATGTATAGCCTGAGGCAGAAGTGTTTTTAGTTTTCTTGTCATAGCACAGCATTTTGTTGTGTGTTTGTGGAATGAGGTAGCGGACACTCGAAACAAGGAGCTGAGCAAAATTCTAGAAGGTCTTTGCAGATATTTCTGGTGCTAAAGAGCAGGTCTCTGTTTAGGTTCACAAATCATATGCCAAAGTGCCTTGAAAAGTTCTACTTTCCTTCACCCAGATTTTCACTTTCCTCTCTGTTCTAACCAGCAAAACATTCCCCTGTCTTTTCCTGTATGCAAATATAATGCAGATTGCAGACAATGTATACTTCTGGCATTTGCCACACTCAAAAATCCATTTTCTTTTGGAACAACATTTTTTTTTAATTCTCATTTTCCCCAGCCCTGAGCTAAAGAATTTAGCAACTGGGGGCTGTAGTGTTCCAGGCTTCAGAGTTATCCATAGGTACAGTCTTGCTCTTCCCAAGCAGGTAGTCCAGTGAGAATCCAAACACTCTGAAGATTTTTTTTAACCTATTGCAAGATCAGACTTCCCTAAACATAGAAAAAAATGCCTCTGTAAACACCCTGCCACCCACTGACTTTGCAGACTTCAGGCATTTGCTACAAAGTGCTATCTTCAGAGTACCTGCTTTTAATTAAAACTTTACTTCCGATCTTTGTCTTTTGGATTACATATCCATGTATTCATTATTTTCACAAATCATCTCTGTGTTTCATTTCAGGTTCATACGTTGTCTATTACTCTAATTACCAGTAGTAAAATAAGCAACTTGAGTTATGTCTTTTTTAGGGAGTTAAAAGTCACTATGCAGTATAGCGCCCTTAGAAGTAGGAGGCTGGCACTTTCCAAACCCTTGCTTGGGATGATCACCTCTGCATTAAAAGCTTGCACTTCAGATGGTGTGCCTTAGTCCAAAATAATCTGCCACTTAATTAGAGAAGCAAAACACAGTGTGTTCCATTAGTTTCTCTTTTAACTTTTTTCAGTTGTTCTAAGAGTATTTATCAGGAAACAGCAGCTGTATAAAGAACAAGCACTCAAATATATTTCTACATACTTTAATCTCATTAAATTACATGTGAAGTGTGCTTCATTAGTAGCCATGAGGAGGAATAAATCATAAGAATCTTTGTCGGTTTATACAGTGATATTTTTAAAAAAAGAACAGGCATGTTTCTCTTATGCTTTATCTTTCCCAGGTCATGCAATTTATCCATGACATTTTCATCCCTGCCACAGTACTGTGTCCTCTTGTCTTATGGGCTAAGTGACTGAAAGCCTGGAAAGAATTTTTCCACATTATTGGGGGGCAGGACAGGACAGGACCCCGTGTGAATCTTCTTGCAGGATTGCAAGAGCTGTGCTACCCAGCGTTGGGCTTGCCAGGAGGTAACTGCTGGTGTTATGGTGGATGCTTTGCTGGTGAGTACACAGCACTTTCCATGGAGTCTTGGTGCTTTTCACACTTCAGTGTGATTCTGCTGAAAGACTGTTATCTTTGATCTCTCACAGCTCTGCCTTTCAATGGTGTGTATTTTTATAGGCAGTGGAAGTGAGCCATTGACATTTTTCTCCTTTTTTTGAAAAGGAGAGTTGTTTACTCTGTTCCATCTCTGTGAGCTTTAGTGGAGTGTTTCTTCTCTACAGAGAAGAACATGTTGTTCACGTGCACTCTCTCCTGCTCATGTTTGTGTTGCCTGGAAAAGACCAATTTTCCCTAACTGCATCATGCCACACACTATAAATCACATTTGTGTCCCATTTAAAATATAAACCACAACAGACACAGAAGAACAAAAGGAACCACACGCTCAGCTTTTTTGACAAAACTCCCACACGTTGATAATTAGAAGCACATAAAACCATACACAGCCTATGAGAGCTTGAGCGGCTGTCATGCCTCATGCTG
>VZTL01028161.1:81477-98865 GCA_013400535.1 Scopus umbretta | reverse complement strand
CCCCCCCGACACCCATCCAAACCTACCTTTCAGGCAGGATAACTTGAGCCCCATGTTTTCATCCTCTTAGCGGAACCCAGCTCCCCAGCCCCGCCGCCGGTCCTCGCCGCTGGCGCTGCAAAAGAGAAGCGAGGGTTGCGGGAAGCGATGCTGGGAGGAAGGAGAGTTGATCTCGGTTGCTGGCTAAAAGCACGCACCTATGCGTGCGTGCGTGTGTATATATACATATATATATATATATTTGTAGGCGCCTGGGCATAACAGGAAGCACGGCTGCTCGGTAGCAAAAACCGCTAGTGATGTCACGGCGTTTTCGTGACTCAATCTCGGCCGACGAGTTTCAGGAGGAACTTTTCGGGAGGGCGGAGAAGGAGCCTGTGGCTCGGGTGGGGAGTCCCATCCCGGCTTCTCTGCTCCTGCAGCTGGTGCTGCCAATGTTTCCGGGTGCAGATGTTGGGAGCAGGAGGAATCTGGTGGGTGTTTACGAAGGCAGCCGGTGCTTTCAGAGAAAACCCCGAGCCCACGCGCAGGAAATGGAGGGACGCTCTCGGCTGCAGCATCGCACCCAGGGCTGCTTCCCTCTGGGCCGAGCCGGAGCAGCCGGTGGCAATCAGGGATGCGCTGCTGGGGAGCGCGCGGTCCTGCTCGGTTTGGGCATCCTCGATGCCCCGATAGCTTTTGGGTGGATGATTCCCATTGCGGGACATCGCTTGTTTTAAGATGCTGAAAATTATTCTGGGCAAAAAACAAAAAAATCCCTTTACTGGGAAATCTGCATCCCTCTTGCCCACAGCTGCTGGGAAAAGCTTATTGGGATGAGGATCAGTGACTCATTTCAGCTCTTCCAAGCTCCAGGGCCTGCAGAGAGCCAAGCAAACACTCCGCTCCCCCTGCCTGACCTCCAGCACGGCTTTACTTCGCCTTTCCAAGCAGCCCTGAGGTAGGCCAGCAGCAGCCGGCGAGGCGAAGTGGGAACTTGCCATCGCTGGTTTTAATTCNGCTCTTAGCCCTGCGTCGGCGCTGGGAGCTATGCTTGGGTAGAGAAATCCGCACCCCCCCTCAGCGTTTCAAGCAAGATTTCTGGTAGTTGGTGCTGGGGCTTCAACTTTGCTCCCGTGCCGGCACCAGGCCAAGAAGCATTCGCATTCCCGACGAGTTCACGCTCCAAAAACCCCCAGACACTCATCGCAAGCGTCACTGGAGCGGTGGCCGTGCCGCCCAGGCGGCAGAGCTGCGGCGGAGGGGAGATGCCGGGCCGGTGCGCGGGGCTGGGGGTGCGCCGGGGAGGGGGAGCGGGGCCCAAACTGGCCACGGTGCTCCGAGGGGGTGCCACTTACCCGGTCCCGGGAGCCGGAGGCACGACGCCCGCCCGCCGTCGCATCCCACCTCCCCTGGCTGCTCTCGGCCGCAGGAGGGGAGCGGGGACGCGAGGCGGAGTGGGGCTTCCCACTCGGGACCAGCCGTGCCCCGGGAGCGTTGGGAGGAGGTTGCAGCGAGACGGCTCGGATTTTTGCAAGGTTGGTTTCTAACCTGGTTAATCAGGTTAGCGGAGTCCCGGCTCCTCCCCTCCATCCCCATCCATGCCCAGCAAAGCCCTTGGGTGATGAGGAAACGCTGCTTTACTCTCACCCCGCTGCACAATCCAGCCCGGTGCTGAGAAGAGAAGAGCAGGAGTGCCCCTCGCCTGCAGCTGAAGCCACTGGACCACCGGGCATCCCTACAAGCAGTCGGATGGGCTACCAAGTGGCTAGGAAGGCAAGCAGCGGTTTGGAATGAGGGAACCACACCCAGCTCTAGCAGGACCCATGAGCATCCCTGAGGTCCTAATGTCTCGAGAGCAGCTCCCAGCCTCTGGGAGCACCTTCTCCAGCTTCCAGAAAGAATCCTTTCCCTCTCCCGTCCGACCCGCCAGCCCGAAAAACCAGCCCGGCAGCAGGAACAGCACCAGCCAGAGGGTTTCTCACCACCCCCAGGATCAGAGCTCGGGGTCGGGTACCACCCCGCTGCGAGGACGCCCGGGCGAAGGCTCTGCCTCCGGAGCAGCCGCCTTTGCCCGCATTAAAAGCAGCCAGAGGCTTTTTCCCTGTTCACCTCCTCCACAATTAGGAGGCGAGGCCCGGAGACGGCTCCTTTTCAGACAGAGCTGAAAAGCGGCGGTTCACATCCAGGGCGCCAGCGTGCGGGGAATGCCGGCTGTACATTAAACACCCCACGGCTGCAGGCAGGAACGAAAGGAAAGCTTTGAACTTCGCCTGGAGATGGGAACAAGCTGATCCCAGGAGTTTGGGAGGTCTCCGGCGAGACCAAGCCCCGCTGGGATGGGCATAAAGGGGAGCGGGGAGGGGAAAGGGGTGGGTTCGTTCCAGTTTCTGCTGGCCTGGTCCTGCCACGCTTGGTGAAAAATCACAAACATGGAGAGGGCTGATCTCCTCCCCCATCCAGCTCCTCCACTTTCTCAAACAAGTGAGTTATTGCCAAGTTTCGAACTCGAGAGGCAGGCAGGCAGCACAGGGGAAAAGCTGCTGCCCCAGCTGCAGGCACCGGTCCTGGACACGGGAGCCAGGGCAGAGATGGTTCCAACCCGTGGCTCCAGTTTTGCCCCAGGAAAACAGACAAATCAACTGGCTCATGCGGGGTTTTTTTGGTTTTTTTTTTTTCTTTTTTTGGGGTTGTTTTTTTTTTGCCTGTTCAGTTGCAGGCTCCAGGAGCTGGAGGACTTGGCAAGCCTGGTCTTTCTGGATCCCATCCCAGCCTCAAGTGCACACAGCATCCGCCGGGGTCAGGGACCCCTCACCGGCAGCACAAATCCAGTCGAAGCTGCAGAAATCCCCCTTCCGCATTCGACGCCTCTCTCCAAAACTGTTTGCTGCTGTTGGGTGACAACAAACAGCCCCAAACCCAAGAGGGCTGGAATGAGCCTGGCCCAGAGCAGCAGTTGTTGCTAAAACCGTGAAGGACCCAGATCGATGGCTTGCTGCAGCAGGGAGGTAAACATAAACACCAGGCTGCTAAAATCACTGTGGTTAGCTCTGCGGGCTGCAGGCTGCTGTGGCGACACCCGACAGGCACAAACACAGCATCGCACACCCCTTCCTCTCCTCCCCAGGGGCTGGGAAGCAAAGACACCCTTGGGCAAGTTCACAGGGTGGGGTTTGGCCACCTCCGGGCGGCTGGGTACGGCCCGGAGACCCTCCGGTGCGGAGCCCTGTTTGCTGCTGGAGGAAGCCCCCCGGATGACCGGCATTAGGCAGATCCGAGTCCTGGGCACGGGAGCAGCCCCACGGGCCAGCCATCGCCCTTCCACAGGCACCACGAGACCCTCGTGCAGCCTGCCTCCGCTCCCGCTCCCTTCCCAGGAGCTCCCGCTGCCCGTGGCGGGGCCGTGACATGCTGAGCACCACAACAGGGCTCCTGGCCAAACCCCACCAAGAGCCAGCAGGCCCGGGGGAAGGAGAGGGTGGGCTCATAAAGCTTCCTTGGTGGGTCGGTATGGAGCTGGCTGACCTCTCCAGGTGAAGACTTGCCTCTCCAGCCCACGCAACCGCCCTGGGCAATCCTCTGATGCGGCCGGTGACCGGTTTCCAGTTCTGGCCGCGGCCCTTCGGAAGCTGGGCTGCTCCTCTTCCCGGGCTCAGCGCTCCCCAACCCACCGGCCCCGTCCTGCCTGGGTGCAGAGGAGGGCGGAGGGGGCTGAAGCACCGATGAGGGGGTGAGGACGGAGGGCAACCTCAGAACTTTGCTGGAAGGGGAAGGGCTGGGCGAGCTCACGGCTTCGTGGACGCCAGAGGAACCGCAGGGAAAAGGGATGTTGTTTTGCAAACACTGGCCACAAGAAAAGTTTCAGCTGGAAAGCCTGGCGGAGCACAGCCCGGAGAGCCCACCGCAGAGCTGCTCTGCTGGCTTCCTTGGAAGGAGCTGCTCCTGCAAACACCAGCTGGGCTTGTTTTAGAAAGGAAGGATGACAAGCAGCTTTCTGGGTCACGGAGTCCCAGGGCCTGCTAACGCAGGGAACATGTCACCCTGGCTCCGCGCTAACGGAGCGACGAGGCCGCCTGTTCCCCCCCTCCTGCCCCAGGTCCCTTCTGGCCCAAGCAGGGGAAAGGGCTGGTCCCAGCCTGGCTCAGAAGTTGCCCTAGACGGGGGCCGCAGGGCCACTGCATGGGACTTGCTGAAGCTGGAGGTGGCAGCAAGGCAGTAGGTGCTGGGAAAAGAAATGGGAAAAGAAATCCCGTCCGGAGCCCCGCGGCGGGGGAGGCTCGCAGCCACCCAGGGCAGGCGAGCGGTACCCGGAGGGGATGCCAGGCGTGGGAAGGGAGGAGGATGTCACGAGGAAGCAGCTGAAGATGCAGGCTCCAGGGAAACTGGAGCAGCTCCAGCATTCCCCAAGCACAGGCTCTTGGCAGGACCGGCAGACCGAACAACCGGCAGGAACCGTGCAGGCAGAAAACACCCCCGAAGAAAATCCACCGGGCCGCGGCAGCAGCCCTCACGAGCAAGCCAGGAGCTGCTGCGGCGGGGGGTAGGAAGCAAAGCGGAAAGCGAGCACGTACCTGAAGCACAAAACCAGAGCGTGCCGGGCTCTCCTGCTAAGCCTGCATCCAGAGCAAAACGCCTCCCTGCCGGGCATGGATTCAGCGGGCGGCTGGGAGGCCGTGGCTGGGAATTGGCTTAGGGACCTGGCCACGGCTGCCGCGCTTCTCGGCTCGCCGAGCTCCAGGTTAATCTCGGCCCAGCTTTCCCTTTTATCCCCTGGTACAACCTCGATACATTTTTTCAATTAGGTCCATCTTTTAAGCTCCGGAGCGCATTTCTAGGAAGGGCTGCATTGCTTCTCATGGCCCTCGTGGGCTGATGCTGCGCAGACTGGGACATCCCTGGCACCGGTCCTGCCCGCATCCAGCTAAAGTGCTGCCACGCTGCAGCCGGTGCGGCGCTGCCTGGAAGCACTCAAGGAGTTACCCGTTACCCCCAGCCCACCTACCGGGTACTTTTAAGAGCAGCGTTCCCCGTCTGCCTCATCACAGCTCCGGCAGATTGCAAAGCGCCGAGCTCGCCGCGCAGGAGCGCGGAGCGCTGTCGCCTTTCGCGCGGTCCCGTTATTAGAAACCCCAGCCAGCAACCTGCCTCCATCCTCTCCGAGTCCGCGTCTGCCGCCTTTCAGAGGGCAACGGCTGAAAACCAGAGGAAAACACGCAGCTAAGGTGTACTTTTGGATGAGAAGGCTGGGTGAAAATGCGGTCTAAAAGCGACAGTTGAAAAAAAATAAATAAATGAAAATCAATAAAGTCCTCCGCAGATACTTCGGCACAGTGAAATCGCTGCCTGCTGCAGGGGGGCTGGTTGCAGGGCGATGGGTAACGCGAACGAGGAGTTTGCAGCGCCGGAGTACGATGCATCGAGATGTTTAACTCCAGTCGGGAGTAGGAGCCCAGGTAGGATGGGAAGGAAGCAGCTTGCCCAGCCCGGTCTGCCCGATCCCGATGGGCTCCTACAGGCAAGAGTGGGCGACCCAGCTCCGCTCCAGGAGCTGAATTACAACACAAACTACAAGCAAGCAGCTCACAAACGCGCGCTGAGCGCATTTCCCCTTGAGGCCATTTTCCAAGCTGCAGTCAACCGCAAGTCCACCCCGCTAACAGCCTCCTCCATTAGCATTCGCGTGCTTTTTCCGTATCGGTAATGCCCTCCGCCCGAGCATCTCGAGACGTTTTACAAATAGCAGCAGCAGCAGAGTGCAGCGATTAGGCCTCTAGCCAGGGAGCAAAGAGACGCGGCTTTGCTTCCTGCGTCTGTCACCGTCACCTCTCCTCGGCCTGCATCTCTGCCGCTTAGCTAAGAAATTCTTGGGGGCAGGGGGCCGTCTCCGGGCTCCGCACATCGGTCTGCCCCCCGGCTCCAGCTGTGCCAGGCGAAGAGGTGGCGGCTCCTCCGTCCGCTTCCTGCGCCCCCATCAAGCCTAGTGAGCTGAAACGGGTTACGCGGCAGGTCTTTGCTCGTTTTCACGCCGACATAGGCTAGGGGACGTCCCATGAGCAGCTCGGCCGGCAGATGGGAGGGGGGAAAGGGGTGGGGGGGGAAACTCCAGCGGCAGCCTGCTTCACTTGCTGAATGAAGAAAACCAAACACCATTCCCAAAGCCCTGAGAAACACACAGAACAACGACCTTGGAGAGAATACGGCACCGCTACGTTCCCCGGGAACGGGTATCGCACTTGTGTGCGCGAGCAGCTGATGGAAGACAGCCCTTGGCTCTTGCCACCCATCTGCTCTTCCCACTCGCGACGCCGCACGCGCCAGGAGTGGGGACCATTCCCGACACGCATCTAGCCCCAGCCAGCCACCGATTCTCCCAGCGATTTTAAGGCATTCTCATTTCTCGGTAAAAACGATGCCTACGGGACCCCAAACTCTCTGCTCCCTTCTGGGTTCCTCAAGCTGGATCTGTACGCGGAGTTTTTGCCCACAGCTGGAAGCGCCCCGGGCCATCAGCTGGTGGCACATGGGGGGGGACACACGCCTCGCGGCCGTCTGGGTCTCGCGTCGCTCTGATCCTTAATTTCAAACCGCACGGGCGCTTGAAGCGACACGTGCTCGAGGCTCTTCGTTGTCTCCCTTGTGACTACGGGATTCAAGGTGAGCACGCACGCGGATCCAGCAAAGAGCAGCGTGCATCCTCCCACTCGGAAACCCGAGCACTTTGTACTGGTATCTTCAGATACTTGCGGGGTCTGTTTGTTACTGTTTTGAAATATTAGGGTCGAGAGCGAGAAAAAAGAATCCCACGTGGGAATAATTTTGCAATTCCACGTGCCTGAGGTCCTACAGATGAGGTAAAGTGCTGGGAGCTAAACGTCTGGGCAGGCAAATGCCGAATATCGGTGAATACAGGGGCTGAAGAATAAATAACCCTGCATGTAATTAATTGCTAACAAAACAAAACAAAACAAACAAACAAAAAAAAGGAGTAAGACATCCATGCTCAGTGCCATCTTCCCAGCTACCACGAAGACTCCAGCAACAGAGACGCAGACACCTTCCCCGAGATTTCTTGCCTAGAAGTTTTAAAAGGAGTTACCTTGAATTCCTCTGATGAATTCAGCTGATCCACCAGCCAGGAAACCAGCATTTGCTCCTGCAGGGAGGTTTGGCACATCAGCAGGAAAGGGGAACACACCCTTCCCCGTGCCCGGCAGCTTCCTCATTCTTTCACAAGAGCCATGGTGGCTTCAGGCTGCCTTGCCTTTATGAAATTGCTGCCTTTTGTCCAGCCTTCAATGCAAATAGGACAGGTGAGATAAGATCTGAGCACCACAGTGCTTGTCCTTTTCCCTTAAAGCCAGCCTGGGCTTGGACTGATGGCAAAACACTCAAAGGACCTCATTTAAAAGCAAACAGAAGATTATCAAAAGGGAAAGACAAAGCATTAATAGCTGCTCCCCTTCCAGCAACGCGTCTCAACGGTTAGTCACAGGGAGCGCTTCCATCAGGTTACAGCGTGAGGGTATACATTTTGCTTTGTCTTCCGAGGGCAAGGCCGGGGGGGGAATACGTGCAAGGAGAGATTAGACTGTATGAGCATGTATATGATCAAAGCTTGATTATGACGTCCAGTTACAAAGAATAAGAAATACATTTCCTGTGGCTCAGGAGACATACCAGCTTAGACAGCAGCGCGGACTGACAATCGGACTGACAATCTCGCATAAGTAACGCTTGCTAAGATAACATCTGCCCCTGGAACAATAGGTCAGATTTCATGAGGCGTTTGAGCAAAGTAAAGACAAGAGTCCTCTTCCCGCAGGCAGCGTGTGCCATTTGCAGCGTCCACTCCGAACACACGCCTTGCCAGAGCGCTGCCTTTTCCAGGGTATCCTTTCATACAGCCGTGGACGTGTAGTACAACAGCCACTGGAACGCGTTTATCTCGCTGGTTGTGAGCTAGATACACGGTTTCATTGAACAAGTAAAAACCTTTTCCTTTCCTGCAAGCGTATCTGACTCATGCTAAGGAAAGGCTATTGACTATGTGCCAGTCCCTTCCGTAACGCCCATCGCGCCTTACTACTGCACAGCAGGGGGACAAACGGAACCGTGCAAACCTTCATCTCCTCCTCGGACAGGGAGCTGAACCTCAGACCTTGCCCGAGGAAGGTCTGGAATCTGAACTGCAGGGAACTCCACAGCGGGACCCGACTGGAAGCATCCTGGTTCTATTCCTTACTTCAGAACGGGATTTTAGCCTTCTGCTTATGCCGTGTGACATGCCGCTCCTTTTTAATCAGGCGGGTTTCCACACAAGGTACCGAATAGTTATCCCGTCTCTCACAGGATAAGACCCAGAAGAAAACTTGTGCTTATTTAAATAGAAGCAGAGGTAGACCAAGAGGTTTTGACAATCCCAATCCTCATGTTTTAAAGTACGAACACTAAGGAAAGAGCAGGAACTTGGAGAGAGGCTGATCATTTGGATCTTCCTTGTAAAACATTTTTGGGTAGGAAGAGAAGGAAATCTAAGAGAAACCATTGCAGGTTGAGGCTATGTTTCACTCCAGTTTGATAAACAACCACGAAGAGTAAGGCGACAAGACTTACAAAGAACTGTACTAGCCTGAGAGAAAGCTTCACTGGCCAGCAAACTTATTCTTAGAAACAAACACTGGTTAGAAAGACAGAAGCTGAACTAGACTGTACCTAGGCTCCTCGATCCCATGCACTTGGATCGCTCGCCTTCAACCTGGAGGGATACATTTTAGACCTGCTTAAATGGACACCACATGAACTAGCTGAAAACGAGATCTGTTTATAACACCCCAAAAGACGGCATAAAATTAATAAGGTATTTCACTCTCCTCTTCTCTTGTAGACTCAAACTGGTTTAGACCTGTCATTCAAACTCATTAGTGCGCTTCCAGTCCCTTTTACAAATCATTACGTGAATATTTGTTTTTACCTGGGGTTTAACATTTTCAAGCAGTAACTGTGGTCGTATGCCCCCGGAGAGCAGGAATCACCGTAGCATTTGGGAATACTGCTTTAACACGTTCTCTGTAGCTGTGTCATGCTAAACCACTGCAAAACAAGCGACACATGAGCACGGAACATTGTCCTCAGCAGTTCGCATTTTACTGTGCTGGCAGAATGACATTTGCAAACCAGGCCAAAAAAAGCCTTACATTTTATGTATTTGACCTTAAAATTTCTCATCTGAGGACAAGACTGATTTTTTTTTTTTTTTTTTTGAAAGGTATTTCCATCAATCATTAAAAAGTAATCTCTCTGAAGATTAGAAAGGCTTAGTCAAAACTTTGTAACACGAGCAGTAGGGAGAAGCAGAAGTAGTTCTGGCTTCGAAGGAATAGCAACATTCACTACCACTGGGAAGGCGTCCACGAGGACAGCCGTAACTGACAGTTCGCAGTTCTTCCACGGAATCTCACAAAAAAGATTCAATGGCTTACGGACACATCACTCTTTGCCGTGTGACATGCCACTCCTTTTTAATCAGTCGGGTTTCCACACAAGGTACTGAATAATTATTATTCTATTTACATTCAAAAATAGCATTTTTCTCTCTTCAGTACATAGCGGGAATGCCCATAAGTTAGTCAGTAGAAACCCCTCTAACACAGGTGGAGGACAGCTTTGTTGATCTCTGGGTTTGTCCAGTCATTCCGGATATCATCCAGGTGATTATCAAAATCTACAAGCGTCTCGTAGGACTTGCTGTCCAAGAGAGATGCAGCAATTCTCTGGGCTTCGGTCCAATCTTCACAGAAATCACTAGGACGTAAAACAACCAGGAATTAAAAGGAATCACAAAGGAAATCACCACCTCCTCCACTCTGGAAATTAAGCCACACCCTCTGCAATGTGGTCGTGGTGGTCGTACCACTGCCTGGCTGCAGAAGCCGGCTGTTCTTTCTCACTACAGCAAAAAAACAGCTTTAAAAGCACTGTCAGCTACACCCGCCGGCCTTACAGTGTCACTCATCACAATCAAAGTTTTGCCCTTAACCAGGCAACCCGTTTTTCCCTACTACTCGAACGCAAATAAACTCTGAAGTTTACTCACACGTGTGGGTCCTTGCACCTCCACTTGTTCTCGTGCAGCTCATACACGTGAATGGCAGGCTCCACGCACTCCATTGTAAACTTGGTGTTATCAACCTGTTGTGCAACAGAAAAACACCACATTAGGTCTCCTCCTCAAGATCCTAAGTAAAGAGATGAAATAATAATAATAAAAAGAAAAAGTCAGTTTTTACAAACAGGGCACCTTACGCTAACTTGTCCACTGTTCTACCTCCAAACGAGCCAAAACTTTACGTGTCTAAACTGCCAACGTCCCCTGTCGCTGCGGCAAGGAGGCAAAGCATCGTTTGCTTCATGTTAAGACAAGGGTTTAAGTCACAAAAGGGGGTCTGAAGTCACGAGCACACTGCCTTCACTCTAGCCTCGCAAGCAGAGAAGGCCTCCGCTTGCTTTGAGAAGGCAGAGAGCCAACCCCAGACTCTCCGCAGACCCGCGAAGAACTTCACTGGCTACAGGTCACTGCACCTCTTCCCCAGAGCGTTTGGAGGGAAAGAGAAAACGAGTTACTTCGCTATTAAAGGGTCCAGAGAATGGCACTGAAACGGCTAGTCCAACACCACGGTCATAACATTAACAATACAGAAAGAGGTGGGGAAAAATGGAAGTAATTTACCATTATGAGCGCTGTATCGTTAAAGCCCTCTGCAATTCTGGAGGCCACCTTTTCCGCAACCTGGTTTGGACTGCAGCAGAAGGTAAAAGTAACTGTGTTATTTCAACCATGACATTTCAGCTGAAACCAGCAGGAAACATGCTTAAAGAGATGTGAAAATTACACTGCATGCTTACAAACAGGAACAAGATATCAAGCTGATGTTACACTTGATTGAAGTCAGAAGGCCAAGAAAACCCCAGCTCCTCTCTTCGGCACATGATCTGAATCTTAGCTCTGCTTAGGCAACGGGTTTTTTAACAGCAAAACGCTCGCTGCAGACTTTACGTGGAATCAACATTTTGTGGCCTCCTACCTTCTTCCACAAGACCAAAGACCGCAGCCACCCATTGCCCTGGCAGGCATTTAAAAAGGAAACTGAGTTTGCTCTCCAGTCTGCATTTGAATCTGCTCACTGCCCAGCTTCTCTACCAAAATCAGATAGCCTTTTAAAGGAAAACCTTTGCCCTGTTTCAAAGATGACAATTTCTACATGGTGTCACTTATCTTCAGAAATGAAATCAGAGTTCAAAAAACACCGCCCCACGCCTGTGATATTCTTTCAAACCTCAAACAGAACAGACAAACTGTATCTTCTCCTTAAAAACGTCTCCAGCAGATTTACTTCCCCTGTAAGGAAAGGCCAAATAATGCCCTAATCCCTGTTAGACACCTTAGCGGTCACAAGCATTACTTAAAATAACATACTTGAGACCAAAGGATATACATTAACAAAATAACTGGGATATAGCATAATAATTTAAACAGGCTGCTCATATTTATTTTAAATGCAAGTAGGATGTACTCTAATTAGTCCTGATACTGGATTTGTCTCATCGATATGGGGCAAAATATTTGCTACATTTATCTAGAACTATATTGTGGCTTCGCAGGAAGGCCCCCTTATTGCTCATTGAGTGATCCGAGTTAGCTAGCAGGGAGAAAAAAAAAAAAATGACTAATCCTGGGGTAAATAAATGAGAAAAGGTATCTCTGCCTGCCTGACATTATCTTCCATTTCAAGATCATCCGTTCACCATCTAAGAAAAAGCTTCCGTAAAACTCGGAGACAACGAAGTCGTTTAGTAAGAATTAGGTCACTTCTGAAAGACTTTCCAAAAGATACTTGGAATCACTCGAGTTTACGAGATACGCACTGCGCAAGCAAACACGCCTGCAAATTTTGGCTATTTCCCTGACAACTGTAATTAAACTGGTTGGCAGTCATTCAAATACTGGCTTTTTATAGTATCCACTAAAGAGGAGCGATACTGGAAAGACTGGGGTTTCTGCACCTGAACAAAGGCCATACCCACCAGCACCACGAAGACAATGTGAAACCAGATGACAGTTGTCAAAGTTAATCAACACGCATGATTTATGTCGATGATTTTTGTTGGCAGAGTACAAAGTACAACATAAAAGAGCAAACAGAAGGAAATATTACACCAACACACCTGGCATCTTTCACGCGTTCATTTGCCTGGTAATATCCAGCTATCACGTAGCTATTCTCTTTGCACCAAGAGTCAATCTGAAAAAGTAATTGGAACAATTAAGTCCAGGGGAGAAAAAAAAAAAAAAAGAAAAGGAAAAAAACCCTACAGAACTAAGGAAATCTCATGTCTGTCCTGCAAATAGAACGGCAATTGAAGCAGTACAATGTCTTTGCCAATTGCTCCTTTAAATGTACAATATTTATATATATTTACATGCGCACTCACACACGGAGTTTGGCTAATTTAACTCCAACAGAGACACCGAATTGAACATTTGGAGAATGATGGAAAACATTAACCAAATGGAGCAAACGAGCAAGAAGTTCTCTCAGTCAAAGCCTGGCCTAAATTCGAATGACGGGACTCGTAAAGAGCTTCAGCAACGCTGCCTGGGAGAGGAGTCCAGGTCTTACCTATCGCCCTTTGCGGCTCTTTTCTGTCAGCGTTCATCTGACAGAGAGACATGAGAACACGCTCACCACGTGGAAGCGTGACCGTACTGTCGCTTCCAAAAGACCTTGCTGGTTTTATTCCTAACGTAACATTTCCAGGCTAAAAGTGGAACCATTTCCTCCCATAACCAGCAAATAAAGCTTGATGCGAAAGGCAAATGCGAGGCAGGAAAAGTCTGTCCCATCTACCTTTTTTTTCGGTGACAAAAAGGCTTTTGTGACAAAACAGTTTTTCTTTCAGAGGTCACCCGCAAGGGTAACTAACCACTGGAGCGACGTATCGGGCGACGTGGGTGGATTCTCCACTCCTTAAAATCCTTCTATCAAAACCGAACACTTTTCTAAAAGTACTCGCCAGCTCAGCCACAAGATAAGGGCTTGATGACAGAGCTACTGGCATAAGTTCTCTCATCTCCGTCACAGACGTGGTCAGAGCCGGCAGTGCCTCCTTATTTAACACCTGTATGTAAATACTGAAACATATGCATTTATTTACATACAATTTACTCAACTTTTGAGCTACACGAGTACAAAAATTTATGTAGTTTGTTTATTTTTTATTTTTTTTTAATCAGTATAGTTTCCTCATGCGCACACTGCTGTTCTTTCTGCTTTACACTGGATCTGAATTCCTCCTGCTGACTCTGTCTCGCTTTGAAAATACATATATATGATGTTTCTCCTTATAATTGAGGATATCAAGTCAGCATAATACAAAGCCCTGGAAGACAGAAGCGGAGAAAGCAGCTAGAATTTTCCTTTGCAGTCCCTAGAGAGCATGCAGCAAAAAAAAAAAAACCTCAACAGCTATATTAAAATGGAGTCCAAAAATATATCTGATGTTGACCTGTCACATCCTGTAAGTCAAATCAATCTCATTTTTAGCAATAATTATAGTATTAGACTACATAAACAAACAAAGCCATGTGAATAATCCCTCCTCTACAAGGGATGACATGGATTTACGTGATTTTAAAAAAAAAAAAAGAGCTGTGTAGCCCTCCTATAGCTGAGGGCCAACTGCCGCTTCAATTACAAACCTGTTTTGAGGGCTTAGGACTAGGGTTTTAATTGTTAGTGGCTTGAAAGCTTGGCATTAAAGCCAGAAGCCCAGCAACTAAAATTATTATTATTAATAATAATACCACCATCAATTAAAAAATTAAAACCCTTAGTTCTAAATCACTTTTTGTTGCATACAAAAAAATGGTCTTAAAAAAAAAAAAAAAGAAGTATGATTTTCAAGCTCTCAGTTCCCCAAGTGGTTAAGTGNGGAAAAAAAAAGAAAAAAGGGAAAAAAAGAAAAAAAAGGGGGAAAAAAAAAATCATCTTTTTGGAATTAAAAGCTGTTTCCACCTGCAGCTTCCAAACACTCCCTAACTGCGGTGCTGTCACCACGGGTAGCCTTAGCAGCAAGTCACTCCTTATAGTTTTAGTCACGTCCAGCCCCGCGGAGGGCAAGCCACCGCGGGACAAATTGTGTCTCGCTTCCGCACGGCACGCGTCACCCCTGGAACATCAAAAGCGGCCTGCCCTCCGTCTGCTGGCAGGAGAGGAGCTGCGGCCACCAAAGGCGGGTGGCAGGGGCTTTGGAAGAGCCCTGGGAGGAGAAAGGCTGTAACCTGCTGCCGGCTGACCGCCGGCCCAGGCGGTGGGGAGCGAACGGAGCGGGATGTGCGGCTTGGTTTTGGGGTTTTTTTGTTGGTTTTTTGTTTGTTTGTTTGGGTTTTTTTGGGTTTGTTTTTTTTTTGAGAAGATGCGGTTGCAAAACCACATCAATTAGGTGAGAAATTCAAAGGCACAAAAAACCCCCAGGTGAAACGTAATTCACTTTTTCTTTAACGACTGCCTTTTTGAAAGGGATTTCAAACCGACAAGCCCAAGCGCAAATTAAACACAGGCGCTTCTGCTCCCTCCTCCTTAGCTACAAACCTTCAAGGGCTGCTGCGCCTTTCCTAAAATCTCATTTCGCTGAGTCCTTGTACCTAGGCTGCTGCTACAGCGCAGCTCGCAAATTTTAGCGGTCGCCACGTGGACAAGTCCATTTGAAAGCGTTCCCTCTGTTTTCAGATTAAATCTGGAGACGATTGCTCCCGTTTGATAGACTCGTTACGAATCCCAGAATCATTAAGGTTGGAAAAGACCTCTAAGATCATCTAGTCCGACGATGTTCTGGGGTAACTCAGGTCAGAGAAGAAGAGGTGAAACTCGCGGGCCTGGTTCTAGAAAAGCCTCACGCGCGCGACCAGGCCACAGGCTTGGCCGAGCCTCAGCAGTAACTGAAGCGGAAGAGAAACGAATCCCATCAAAACCTGCCAAAGCTTCAAAAGGCTTTCGAAACGGAGGCGCTTCGCCCCAAACATCGCGTCCGAACCACGCCAATCTTGCTGATTTATTCAGCAACCATGCCTTACGTTGAACGGAACAGGCGAGAGCGCCCTCCTTTTAAACATGACAACAATAAACCCCAGTTTTCATAGCTGCCGTGCCAGTGTTTACTGACACCTTTGCCTTTGTTTAAGCGAAACAAAACAGAAACAAGAGCAAAAGGCCTTGGGCTCATGTCAAACACTGCGTTTGAAAGCTGCCAAGTATCACAGGAGTCATCAAACGCGACTGCAAACCACACCACCTCTTAGCAAGGCCTAATTAACGTGGGAAATGCCAGGGGTTTCCAGCCTTTCACTTTTTGTATCAAAACCCAAGAGCAAACACGTAAGACGCTGCCATTTCTTTGGCTCCATAATGACTTGCTTACTGCAGATGTGAGAAGATCCTTCGGATGTTGCAAGAAACAGGATTTCTTTCCTGACCGTCTGACCCTGTAGCAAGATCTACAGCAGAAAACTACACTGAAGGCCTAAAGTTCCGAAAATTCGCGACCGATTTAAAGACAAACCCTACGCGCACTTTAAGTACGTTATACGTGTTACTCTGTACTTCACTCGCAACTTCCACTTACTCGCTCCCAGAGGAAAACCAAACGCCCATCGTTCAAAAAGGTCAAGTCGGGCCCTGCCTACACGAAAGCAGTTATAAACAGCATTATTACATTTTTCCAAGCAGGAATATGAGGAAAAGGGCAAGCAGAAAACGATTACACCAGCAGCATACACTTCCGCGTTACTTCTACGCTGACACGCTGGGGTAAATATATTCAAGAGCGAGGGACGTTGCGTGCTCCACCGCGGTACGGCAAACCTAAACGTCCAGGGCTCAGGCTCAGCCCCCGTTCCTACGCCTCTGGCTGCATTTAGTCACACCCGGGATCCAGGAAGATCTCAACGTTCCCCCGGCGCCATCTCAACTGGAGCAAACTGGAATTTATTCACAAAGAATTATTTTTTGATGATGCAACCTAGCCAACCGAGGGCAACGTTTAGGGCAAGAAGTCTACCAGAATCAGAAGCGAGCTGGTTTTTTACAGGTATCAAAGAGGGATGGATTGTCTCCTGCTAATCACGACACGTCTTTAAACAGATAGAAGAGTCCAGAGCTCAAGTCACACCCAGATCTCGCTTTAGTGGCGGCTACATCTACCGTGAAGGCGCCAAAGCGCTTCTCTGCCTCCAGATCTGCACCAGCCCGCTCCAACTCCCAATTAAAATAAAATCCAAGCACGTTTCGCTCCCTCAGGCTTCCGATTTTGACAAGGGGACTCTCCCCAAATGCCAGGCAGAAAGGAGCCATGGCCCAGTGCAGGATGGCTCCTGATTTTTGCAACCAGGGGGTAAGACTGGGAAGCGCCGGCCCTACGATCCCGACACCGTTCTCATCCTGCCTGTGTGACCGCACCGGGGGGGGATCGGATTATCCCACGATGACTTACTGCAAGGCTCTTCCACAGCGGCGGGCGAGGTACGGGATATCCTAACGGGGAGAGCTTGGCTGCCCCCAGCTATCCCACAGTTCACTAAGCGGCAGCAAGCTCGCAGTCCACCAAGGGAGATTTCCAACCCAAGCCAGACCTGCGTTATGAAGAAACTTTTTTTTTTTTTTTCCCCTATTTAGGCTAATGCCTTGCGTGAACGGGGAAAGTACAGCCAAATGAATTAAGCAGCACATACTTACACGCATCTATACGCTCTGACTCGGAGACAAGCACGCCCTTTATCAGTGAGCTGACAAGGCTTTGAAGTGCCCTAAAGGCAAGCTGGGAAAAGCTCTCTCTCTCCAGAATATGGACATTCCCTCTGGGAGTTATTCAGGGACAATGAGGCCAATATAAATAGCAGTTTCTCCGCACTGCAAGGCTAATTAGACGAAACTACGAGGCTCTGTAGTTTTCTGCTGCTTCCCTAGCAGAAGCCTGTAGAGCGGGTAGGCCTCGGGGGTGGTGGTGAGGAGGTGTTCCACTCTAGAAACGCTCTGCTCACCCCACGGACTTGGCTGCCGCTAGCGCAGGGCTGGCAGAGCCACCCCAGCGCCCCACATCCCCTCAGCACCGGCCCTACCTCCCCTCGGCAGCAACCCCCGAGCTCGGCCGGGACCTGGCGNTTGAAGAGGCCTCAGCGCTGTCCCGTGTCGGTGCGGCGTCATATCGCCGCTGTCACGGCACGTCGGAGGGGTGCGAGGCGTCACCGTGGGGAGAGCGGGGCTCCTCCCTGCGCCGTGAGCTCCACGCCAAGGTCAGGCGTGGGCCGGCGGGCTCCGCGCTCACCTGGCGGGGGCGGGGCGTGGGGTTTTGGGGTGA